>JXWZ01008977.1:0-17767 GCA_000956215.1 Anopheles farauti No. 4
CAATCAGAAACCCAACATTTTCGAATAGTGGCCTTAATACTATCAATGATGATGATGCTAATGACAAGAGCGCGATGGCTAATAGAAATGCACAACGCAGAGTGTGAATAAAATGTAATCAATGAACTTTTTTTTTTAAATATCGACATTTCGAGTGTTTGCTTTTGTTTGGTTTTCAATCGTATATTCTATTCTAAATAATTGTTATTCATTCCTCGACCGCTAACATATTTTTCCTATCCTTTCCCTTACCTAATCCGTTCCATATGGTTATTAAAACAACGATTATTATAGTTGTTGTTAGAATACTGTGTAGATCTAAACACTAAACACTGATAACTAACAGCGAGGTTAAGCTACTGCGTTGAATTCAGACAAAATTTATAATCGGAAGTTACTTTTGCACATGAACCCGAGGTCATCAGCTGATAAAGGAACGGTCTCTGATCGGATCCTCTGTTTCGACAAATTGATCGACAGCGCATCAAAGCTAACAGCCATGCATTCGTGTAGGACGGAACTTCCCAGACAAGGCGGAGGAAATTCATAAACCATAGGGAATTCCATAACTTTCCCCAATTGCATTCACTGGATGCTTACAACAAGCTGTTTTGATAAGCAGAACTGGACAGAGATTAGTGAGGATCTATATAAACTTACTACTCACTTCGGATCATTCAGTCAATGTGCTATCACTCGATCAGGTAGTTCTACTTTCCGGGCACTTCGACAGTAACAGTTGCTTTTAGTTGATAGTACTCCTTTTTGTGCGTTTGTAACAACTTTCTTGTAGAAAGGACCATAGTCATGTATAAGCAATTTGTGTTTGTTCTTTTTGTCGTTGTGTTTGCCGCACATGGTTACCCAACTGACTACGGTCATCATAGCATCGCGGGTGGCTCACTTGGAGCGTTCGGACAAGGGCATTACCAGCAACCGCATGGGGCCGTTCCAGGACCGAATGTGCCAGATGTGTTCGGCAAAGGACATTTGTATCCCGCACACGGTAGCAGCTCGAGCAGCTCCGCCAGTTCCTCTGCTAGCTCCTTCTCATCGGGCCATGGTGGTAAAATGACCGGATCTCAGTCGCATGCACAGTCTGGTAGCCTAATCAAAGGACACGACGGTTTTCAAAGTTCCGGTAGCTCCGCTGGATCGCAATCGTTCATAAAAAGTGATCACCATAACAGTGGCTCCAATATTCACGGTTATAATCATGGCCATGGACATGGACAAAGCGGATCGTCCAGTTCTTCGGGGGCACAATCACAGTCACAGTCTAGCCATGTAAAGGACCATGGACATCACCATGGATCCGGTGGACATTATTAGCAAAAGAGGTCACAGAAAGAAAGCCCACTTTGAAATGTCTCTATTTATGATAATATATACCGCTACCGACACGAATGTAATAAATGAATGTTCCCAGAAAATCCTACGTAAATCGTATGTACCGTGTTCGATGTGTTTCAAGTTCAGATCCTTCTGCTCTTACTTCCTTTCATATCACCGATATATCATATCATTATAATCGATTTGGCTCTCATCGGTTCCTCTGATCGTAATATATAACGGTAGTACTGCATACATATTACCTGATCGTAATATATAACGGTAGTACTGCATACATATTACCTGGTAGAAATTTAATAGTATACTATAGGAACGACCCGTTGGATTTGTTAGTTTGTTTTTCCTGAGTAAATTGAGTATATGAACTCATATTCAAATCAAAATTAAAGTATAGAATATATTTTCTTGTTAAAAAACTTCTTTGCTAGTGTCGACGGTTGTAAGGTTTATTTACATCGGTTGTCAATGCAAAGGCCGTGGTAGTGTGCGTGCGATCCTTGTTCTCAAACGTCAAACTTGCTACGCTTGCTTTGTTTACGTGTTGTTTTGATGGCGGGACTTTTATTTATTAGCCGAAGAGGGACAGTTTTTATTGTTAAATCCATTTAGAAAAGTGCAACGTTGATACAAAAATGCTTCCATCTGCTTTGCCAACGATGGAGGAACTGGAATCGAACGAAATAGCTCACATGGTGTACAGTAAGTTTCACAAACGGAATGGGGTTCCGAAATGCTGACGCGAGTTTTGCTCGTTTCGCTCTGCTATTGCAGATTATCTGCTGGAGGTGCGATTATTGGAAGTGGCGAAAATGTTTTTCGAATCCTCTCCGCATCTCACGCAGGAGAAACAGTTGCAAATCGATCAAATACCATCTAGCAACGCGATGCGACGCATCAGCCAAGTGATGCACGACTTCAACGATCTACAACAGCAGAGTAAATACAGCTATGCGAATGCTAACTTCGTTGTGCCTTCAATTAACTTCTGTTTCTCTTGGTAGTGCGTAAGCTCATCTGGAAGTACGGTAAAAATGTGCTATTTCCACCGAGGATATCCGTCTGGGAAAAGGTGAAGTATCTCGTAGATCATCTCCATACCTGTCAGATGACAGCATCTACGACAAATGCAACTCTATCTACTTGTGAAAAGGGTGTTGAACCTGCGGGAAACTTTCCTCAGTCTTCGGGAAATTTGTCGCTAAACAGCAATGAAAATATTGATATAATCGTGCCAGCAGAAAACAGCAATTGGCAGCAAACGATATCTTCCACGTATGCGTATCAAGAGGGCTACGACTGCTCTAACGGACAGACGCAGGAAAGTCGAATTGTTTACCACGTCAACAACGATGGCACACTTACCCTTCCCACTGGAGAAGTTGTTGTAAGGGAAACGGAAGAACCGTTGAGAATGTGTTATGTGATTGACGAAAACGGAAACGGGATTCAAGTTACAAGCAATATTTTACTAGCGACAGGGAGAGTCGAAGAATCGCCGAAGATAGACGAATGTCCGTACAGTGAAGAGCAGAGCAAACCGCAGCCAACTGTGATCGACGATTGTCAAATGGAAGTTGGACAGCAGGTAGAGATTGGCAGCACCGAAACTGACCGGCATCCTGCGCAGCAGCATCCTAACCAAGACGAGAAGCAGCCAGTGGCACAACCGACAAAATCAACAATCAACATAAGCGAATCGCCACAAACATCACATGCGCCTCAGGAAACACCAAAACCTGTGAATGAAATGCAGATGTCCGCACCGCTTTTAGAGCAAGGAAATTTCGAAAACATTTCAATTGTAGCCAATCTTCCAATGCCAGTGATGGCTGGAACGCAAGAGGCACAGTCGGAAGTGTCCACTGAACCCACTAAACTTACCGAACAATCACCTTCTGTGAAGCAAAAGCACAATGAGCTTGGTCTAGCTGAATGGAATCGTATCCGCGCGATAAACAAAACCAACTTCGACAATTATGCACGTGAAATGAACTACATGACCGAGATAAAGGAGCGTTTGGAGAAGGTACTGCAAAAGAAGCAATCCCGCAGTCAGCGCACAACGCCAGCAAAGGCGAAAACTGTGATTAAAAAACGGCAGCGAGGGGAAGATCCACAACAGAAGGAAAAATTAAAAGTAGTGAAAAGTACACAACCTGCTGTAATGGTTAAGGCCACCGTACGGGTGACGGAGGCTGTAAAGAAATTTAACAATGACGGAAGCCAAACGGAACGAAAGAAGAATCTCATCGGACCAACAACCTGCGATTTGTCCGATTCGTCTGACAGTGCATTCTCGCTGGATGACGATGAAAGCATACGGCAAATGACCGAAAACATCAAACGCTATCGGAGGCAGCGAATAGATAAATCGATTTCATTTACGACGGCAAAAAGGCCGGAGGACACCGACATACCAGCTGAACAAAGGTAATTAATTTCTGCAATTTTGCATATTGTACCTTATAGTAACACGCTTCTTTTTCTTTTTGTTCTATTTTTAGCGTCAGCAAATACATAAGCTCCATTACACCGAAAAACCCTGTGAAGCGCACCGTAGACTCGTCTACGCCTAAACCTCCCGCAACATTACGCAAAAATACTACTAAAAACGTCAGAAACGTGCGTACACCTGCAAAAGCAAAGCAACAACCTCTTGCCAGCACTGCTAGGGCTGGTACGGCACGTCAGCAACAATTGCGTGCGAAAAAACTTGCAGAAGCAGTCGAAACCGAGCAAGAATATAATGTTAACGATACGCCGCTGCTGGCCCAACCGGCCGCTTTGTCTCTTGGTGTAATCGATACTCCAGTGAAAGCAAACACGCTCGCTGCTGAAACATCACTCACCGAAAATCGGCGTCCGGCTCGCTCCTGTACATCCACCCGTCGGAGCAACGAAGAGCCAGGAATCCGGAAGCTTAAAGCGAACGAAAAAACTCCAAAGAAACAAACCTCACCACGTAAGCGAGCAGTACCGGTCGAAGAGCAAACGGCTACTGCCGATTCAACTACGTTGAAGCCGAACGTGCCCGTGATTAACGGTGCGACTGACAACTACCTGGAACCACCACCAGCAGCGGCTGTAGAGGTAGCAGAAGCGGCCATATACGCTGTGCTGGCAAAATTACATGGTGATTAAACAATTGTTTTAGTCACATATTAATTCGATACTATCGGTTGAGTATTAAAATGATATTTTGAAAACTTAGGCTAATTCATTGTATTTTCCGAAAATATGCTTACGCTTCATATGTTAAGAAAAAGTTGTGGGATTTAAAGTTTAAATTAAACGCCGTTTAAACACTAAAATTAAACATCTTTCAAGATCACGATAAATGATTCTACAAATCTGGCGATGACCCAGCAGACACTACGAATTTGGTCACTATCACTACTTAATAAACATAAAAATATTTTGTGTATGTAATGCCACCATCGGCAAAACTGTAATGCACGGGCTCCATTTCCTAATAACTATAAATAGCCGCATTGCTTTGCGATGCTTTGCAGATATCGAATGTCTTGGTGCTAATTGCTATCAACCTAGGTAACCCATATTGTTTATGATTTTAACAATACATTTTAGAAGTCTCTAATCTGGGATAGAAATGATTATTGGAAATCAAGATTGTAAGCAAATTTATCTACATTTAGCGCAAAACAGCTTCTCACCTTGCCGATTCCAGGGCCAGGGTCATTTCCGAACTGACTGGTCCTAGGAGGCGTCGGCAAGCAAACGAACCGGTTCCCATACATCGGTTACTCGACGCACCGACGTTGGTGACAATCGTTGTAACGCAAGATGAAAACAAGTTTCAACAACCCATAGACGATCTTTTCGTTCACGTCTAGCCAATGCGTCCGATACGGAGGGTTTTCCCCTGCGGTTAATGAAAAAATGCGACGGGATTTCCATGTCATCGGCATGCGTTAAATCTAGGCGCGAAAGTACTGCGATGGTGATGGGAGTTCCTATCAGCTGTTTTGATGAAGGTAAGCTCAGCGACTGCCGTTCGTCTATATAAACATAGAACTTACTCCGGGGCATTTAGTCAAGGTACTATCACTCCATCAAGCGGTTCTGTTTTCTGTGCGCTCCGACAAGTGGCCAGTATTCGTTCATTAATCACTATTGTGACGATGCATAAGCAGTTTGTGTTAGTACTCGTCGTCAGTGCGCTTGCCGCACACGGTTACCCAACCGATCACCATGGCAGCGGTAGCAGCAGTGGCAGTTCTGCTAGCAGTAATTCACAGTCAGCAGGCTTTGGAGTTGGTTTCCCGGCACTACCAGGGTTCAACAGTGGTTTTGGACAAGGACCATTGTCGCAACCGTTAACGGCCGGAACCGGTCCAAGTGTGCCCGGATGGAGTCCTGATGTATTTGGCAAAGCATTCCCTTTCCCCGCACCCGCACACGGTAGCAGTTCCGGTAGCTCATCCAGCTCATTCTCCCAGTCCTTTTCATCGAGCCATGGTGGCAAAATGACCGGATCTCAATCCCATGCACAATCCGGAAGCCAAAGTGGAGGACATGGTGGTGCTTCCGGTTCGGGTAGCTCAGCCGGATCGCAGTCATTCAGTACGGATGCTCATGGACACCATGGAAGTGCAAGTGGTAGCTCGGCTGGAGCACAATCGGCCTCGCACGACCATCATGGTCATCATGGATCTTCCACCGGTGCACTTTCACAGTCCAGCAGTCACGGCCAGGACCATGGAAAGGATCTACACGGGCATAATGCCCTTGTCGGCAGTTCCGCGGGTGCCCAGTCACAGTCGTCTTCCGCCGATCAAGGTCTCCATGGCCAAGTAGGAACTGGAAGCTCGGCCGGTGCACAGTCCGTTTCGCAGGACGCACACCATGGACATGGCCACGCTCCAAGTGGATCGTCCAGCTCGGCTGGGGCTCAGTCACAGTCGCAGTCCAGCCATGCCCAGGACCATGGTCACCACCATGGAGCGGGAGGTCATGGATCCGGTGGACATCATCATCAGCAGTTTCAACATGGACATCGAACCGATGGCGAGGGTTACGGTGTGCGATTGAGTACGGATGAATCCAAAGACGGAACGGTGAAGAAGACTGAAAGTGAAGCTTGGGTATGGAAGGATTAAGCCAATCGCCAGAAAATCTCTGTGAACAAACTCATTAAACTAGAATAGTGAAGATAATGAATAAATACAAACATCGAAGAAACATCAAAACCATTTTTAAGGGACGCGGAAGGGAATATGAAAGAAATTCCATGTTATTCCATATAATTTCCACCACATTTAAGCAGTTGGTATTGCTTACTGTTTACAGTACAGTGTGATGCATATGACCTTGTGGCAAGTACTCGCCTGCAGAAATTAAATCATTTCTTTCAACCGTAACGCTGCTTATCGCGTACAACGAAGTCGAAATGTTTACAAATTACATTATCAACCAAACCAAGTGGACGTTAAACACGTCCAGTAAGGGATGTGCACACGAAACCTTTCGACAAACGAAATGTAATAATCTCGCTAATATATTGTCTACACTTTCTTCTGATCATGTTAACAAATGTCGACTTAATGACTGGTGTATGATTTTCTTCTGGAAGAGTGTATACGTGAAAAGAGAAAACAACTAAAAAAGACTTTGATGAAACATGGCTCCAAGCACAACATATAAAATAGAAAACAAAACCAAACTGTGGAAAATGAAATGATGTATTGACTATTATCTACCACAATTGAACAAATACTACTGTATATGGTGAATGTTTATGAACCGCCATTATCAGCCAAACTAAGGGAATAACAATCCATCCTTCAACTGATTTGGCAATCTAAGTGTGCGCTGCAACGCTCAGCATTATCAACTCGTTGATATGTTTGGAACTTTCTTCAGACCCAGTCTAAAGTTGTCGTTTCGACGGTTCGTGTTTGTTTTCGGCATCGTCTGTTGTGTTGAGGAGAATGTGTTGCGTGTTAGCAGTTATTCTTTTAGTGGGAGTAATTGGCACACTCCCCGCCAATGGCCATCCGGTCGCACAAATCCAAGGAACCGGTGGACCAGCCTTTCAAAATTTTACCTTCGGATTCCCTGGATTCAACTATGGTGGACAAGGATTTATGGCAATTCCAAATTTTAACCAATTCCCTGGAATGCCCCCGATGGGATCATATGTTCCTCAGGGACCCGCAGGAAGCTATTCATACTCCAGCTCTCAGTCGTTCTCGAGCAGTGGTCCGTTCAGCGGTAGTGGTAGTGGATCCAGTAGTACGTCCGGGGCCAGTTCGCAATCGGCAAGCCATCAGCAAAATCCACCAGCGCATGGTGTTGTGGGAACTGGCAGTTCGGGTTCCGCACACTCAGAGCAACAACACGGCACACAGAACCATATTGGACAGTCAAGTAATGCCGGTAGCAACTCCCAGGGTCATTCCAACCACGGTAGTCACAGTGGACACCATTCTAGCGGTGCAGGAGCACAATCGCACGGTGCCAGTGGTGGAACACAAACGAGCGGATCCGAGTTTGGACCCGGTGGAAAACGTGATGAGTTTAACTTTGGCAACGGTTCCGGTGACGGTTACGGAGTACGCTTTAGCGTTGACCAATCTGCGGATGGAAAATCGAAAAAAGTTCAAACTGAATCGTGGGTTTGGAACAAATAGATATAAATAATTAAACTAATAAATGGCCACAGTTTGTTTACAAATGCTTAATTTCTTACCAGCACCAGCATTGGCTGTGATAAAACGTTCGGAGAAAGATTAATCATCGTCTCATATCCGGAACAGGACCTGCGCTTTGCCAATGCTGTCAAGCTGACCTCATAAACCAATCAAAATAAGAAAAAAAATCGTTGCCAACGAACAAATTCGATGATCACGTTCATGTGCGGGAGAATGTGCGCCTTCGGCGTGCGATTTGTTTTCGATTTTGTTTTTGTTCTTCCGTGGGTTTCTCCTGCTGGAACTACACCGATGATGAGCGGGCCAAAATAAAACATCATCGACAAACCGGGTAAAAATCTGAGCATGACTTTGATTTCTCATTCAATCGAAATCCAATCACTGCATCAAACTTGTCCGATGTGCGACGTACGCACGATGGATCCAGGTTCTCGTGATCATGTAATCCGCTCGCATGTGCTCCACCTCTCCACCACCACCACTAGTCCTAGGTGTGATTTCTTCCTTTCATACCTGAAATACCCGATCGAAGTGCTCGCACGAATGAGCTCTGACGCGATTGGCATTTTGCACGGATCTGCCGAAAGCGGCCAGTTCTTGAGATGATCCTATAAAACTGTAAACGTGTGCGTGTGTGCATGTGGGCGCGTGTGTTGGATGTAATGTATTATGTTTTTTTTTTTCAAACTTCTCTGCCGCCTCGTTTAATCGATAAGGGTTAGCTCGTTTGCGTTGTACCTCCCGGGGGACGTTCAAGCGGACGGAGAGGAAGTGTGACACACGAACGAACAACCGACCGAGTGGTTCGTTGTTCGAACGATTCCTCCATGACGGTCCGTTAAAAGCAGGACGCAATGCGCGTAATTGAATCACATCGAGTAGATTAAGCTGGTGCTCGGAAGCTTTCCGTCGTCGACGATTGTTTGTCTAGCCAGCACGAAGCTAGCAATACACTTACTAAACGCAGAAGCAGGAAGATGTTGTGGCCAATTGTTTTCCTCGCAGTTGGTCTTGTGGGACGCGATGTTGGTAAATATCGATGCATCTAGTACACTAGGGAGTTGTGTTTATACCGCGAAGTTAATTTCTTGTCGTGTTGTTGGCTTAATCGCAGCTGGCTATGGCAACGGATTCAACGTGAACCAATATCCGCAGGCGCAGGTGAATGCCTGGTCGCAGGCATGTCGCAGCTTCCAGGCGCAAGCATTGGCCACCCAGACACAACAGAATCAGTTCTTCAGCAACATGTTCCCGCAGATACAGTTGCCACCGTTGCCGTTCATGGATCTTTGCTCGCAGGCGGCTTTTAGTGGGGCGAGTGCTGGCGCCAGTGCCGGAACATTTAGCCACGGTGGTGCAGCCGGTGTTGGTGGTTTTGAAAATCGTTTCGGTGGAAACGATGCCGGTTATGGTGGTGGCGGTGTACAGGGAGTTAGTGTCAGCAGCAGCTTGAATGGTCATGGACAAGGCGGTACTACGGTAACGCAATTCGGACACGGTGGATCCTCCACGAACTACATTCCGCACGGTGGCAATCAGCACCATGGGGGTTATCAGCAAGGAGGACAACACGGTGCTTACGGTGGCGGTTCTGGCCAGGGTGTGAGTGTTTCATCGTACGGATCGAACGGAGGAGTAGGAGGAGGAGGAGGATTTGCTACCGCCAGCCGTTTCGGAGATTCTTCCGGCGGTAATGGTGGAACAAGTACGCACTACGTTTCGAACGGAGGCGGTTCGGTGGGTTCATATGGCCCTAACGGTGGAAGCTTTGCATCGGCCACCCGCTTCGGTGGTTCCAATGGTGGGGGCGGTTATGGTGGTAGCGGATATGGCGGTGGACATGGCGTCGCCGTCGGTTCGAGTGTATCGTCCACTAGTCATGGCAATGGTGGTGGATCGGTACAGACGAGTGTCTACAAACAGCACTACTAATTCGGAGCCACACCAAATACCAACGATGGCGGCCAATCGAATCTGTGATGTGATCACGTCCAATATCATTTACAATCACACATTGCTTTCTACATTGTCATGTTTTGCAATCAGACATCCTTATCTGCTCAACGATCGGTACAGATAACTATTTTAAACGATGCATAATAAAACCGCTACTGATTGGCAGCAGACTGTTTAATGTATTTTGATGTCTCTTTTCATTTAAATAGCCAATAAGGGGATTTCCCAGCACTCTACTTGTACAAACACGAACTGTACACTCGCAATGGACGTATTCGTAGCTTACGTCGGAAAGTTCCTTAAAAGGATGACCGAAGCAGTTTGGTAAATAAATTTAAAACAAAAACTAGCAAACACTTAACGAATCAATCCGACGTTGAGGTCTTGTTTGCAGTTTCCTGTTACGATCGTGCACAAACGGATAATATATGCGTAAAGTTAGCGATCTCACGCATAATTTTGCACGGCCAGCCTCATTATGCTCAGCATACAAACTAAAGGTAACAGTTACATAAGCCCTTGAACTCAAAGCATCGAGCCAAACCGAATGCCCATCCCTTGATAGATCTCCGAAATGGTCAAAAATACATTTGCGAATCATTGGCCAGCATGTACGACATCGCACATTAATAAACAAACACACAGCCACGCGCACATACACAAACACACACACACATACACATACGCACACACCCATTCGCCCGACAGACATTATCCAGGTGAATTCGAAATGAAAACAACAAAACCTCTCAAGCTATTCGGAACCGGCAGGCACCACTACGCAAAGCGAATTGTCTACGAAGATTGCGTCGGAAGAACCGGTTTCGATCCAGCATAAAGCTGTCCAGCTCACAGGCACATACACACACACACACACACACTCACACACCCAAACACCACATCATTCCCTGCGGGATGTGCGACCAAACAAGCTGAGTAGCACACTGATATCGTTGGGATACAGTAAAAAAAGAAGACCATACTAGCTTGACGAAGAAATCGCGCAACCCGCCCAGCAAAGCTCTTCGGTCAAGAATCAATGTTGCGGGCTTCGTCTTCGGTGTCGTACAAGAGTTCGCAATAACTAGCGGAAGTACGAGTCAATGATAAATTGAAGCACTGCCCCTCGCGGTCAGTTCTCTGCCCGATCGCTAGATGCTAGGCTAGTGATCCAATCTATCAACATGTCATACCAATTTAGCCACGGACCCACACGCATCCCCGAATCGGTTCATCCATCGTCGGAGATTCCCGTACTTCGGTAAATCCCAGACACGCTTCGGTGCGCTGCCGGTGCCTTGGGACTCATCAACCGTGGCGATGTTTGCTCTAGTATTTAACGTCTTGAAGGTTACCCTAAATTGGGGCATCGGTTTTGGTTCCTGAAACGGCGACGACAGGGGGAATACCCTGGAAACTGGTTTTACCCACTCGAACCGATCTCGATGCCAACGACATCTTCTCGGCCCGTCGCTGTCTGTCTGTCGACGGCGGACCTAATCACAAGCCAAGTTTCCGAAATCATTCACCTTCGATTCGGTTTCAGCGGCACTTCCGAGAAAAAGGTACACCCAATTACTTCCGGCCCTTAGGTAGAACCGGTTCCGCAAAAGGGTGTTTCCACTAAATGACCGTATACGTGCTACTCCACACGCAGCATCCTCGGTGTTTGGGACGTTTGACCAGATATTACCACCGGTTGCCGGTAGTTCCGAAAGCGGTTATGAAATATAAAACCCAACGCTCGACGTTGTGATCAGGATGGGCACAAAAAAAAAAACAAAACGTCCAAATACATGGCAACCTTGGATGAGGTTATGTTTACACCGCAAACGTTATGGACGCTGTTTGGTGGTTGACAGCAGCAAAACGTAAACATCATCGGACGCGGCGTCCGCGTTCTTCGCGTCACGAACACGAAACGGATGGTGGTTCTGAAAATGAAGCCAAACATAACAAAATTCTTGATTGGAGTCGTGTTGTTCACTGGTTGCCGATTCAATAGCACGATACCTATTGATGACATATGCCAAATGTAGAAAAAAATGCTCGGTTTTCTGAGAAAAGTCACTTTCCTTCCTGTCCATTTCTGCCGTCTTACCCAGTTTGGTAGCAGTTACACAATCGAGAAAGCAATAAAATCTTCCTTTCGCACCCTTTTTGTTTCGGTACAGCTGCTTTCACTCCAAATGTTGTCAAAATATAACGCCACAGCATAGGGTGGGAAAGTAAACCCCCAAACAAGTTTAGCTCCTGCATCCCACGCAAACGTCGCTTTTGAGCCCCAAAAAGATTGAAATGCAAGCAAAAACAAAATATGAAATCGACTTTAAAAAAAATGTCCACACTAGGGACAGATAGATCGCGATCTTGTCGCATAGAGGCTGATATCATCGTTTGTGTTTGCATTGTTACAGTTGCTTTATTTCGTCTGCTTTACCGGTACACCGATGGTCTACAATAGTTTACGTAAAAAATGTGTTTTCCTAACGAAAGTTAAAATCAACATCGAGCCAACAGGCCACCAAGAAAAAAAGAGACTAGGCGGACATCGCGATGGTTTACTTTTCTTTTTTACGTTTTGCCAAATAATCAAATGCAAAACAAAGCAAATAAAGAAGGAGAGGAAACTGATACGCGATAAAAGGAAACGAAAACACTGCAAAGCGATAAAGCAAACTACTAAAGTAAAAAAAAAAATGTTTAAAAAAACACAAAAAAACAATGTCCCATATGTATTAGTGTTAATCAGACGACCTGGACGGTTGGTCGGGACTTAGACACGCTACTAATGGCCGATGGTTTCCTCGCTCCACGATAATGTAAATCGACTCCCGGTTTTATCGCTCGCCCCTGAACCACTCCATCCGGTCGCTCACCTACACTAATGCGGCGAGGGGATTTCTGAACAAAACAAATGCCCATACTGCCGAACATCGGGATGCTGCACGGTTGGAAGAAGGAAGGTGACCATCCCGCACCTCGTTCTGTGCGCCACCGATGCATATCTACTAGGGAGGGGCGAAGTTTTGGATGTTCGAGTCGTAAGATGCCCTGACCGACTGGTGACATACGAAAAAAAGGTAACAATTTTACGACAAAATTTACATGCGACCGCGAGAGCGAGCAGAGCAGCACGTGTGTGCGATCGAAACGCAAAACACCGTCTCCAGTGCTGATCTTCTTCGCGATCATCGTTTCGAAGAAGTTTTGCGAGACCTATGAAAGCTTGTCACCGGTGGTTGTGTGTGCGTACGGATGTGATAGCACCCGCGTTTCCCTGCCCCCGTTCTCCCACTGTGAGCTGGAAAACTGGTCTTGGATGACGATCGGATCGAATGATTCTCCCCCAAAAAGCAGCAAGGCCCTACGTGAGCACCCCAGGGTGGGAAGGGGCACCGTTGGCGGCGGTTTGTCGTGTGCGAGAAAATGTGGGGACAGTATCAAGCGACCAATATATAAAGCACCGCGAACGCCGGGTGGACGATATCATTTGCTCAGCTTTTGCTCACGAGGTAGTATACCGTGTTCTCTTCTTCGTTTCCGTTGCGTGTACCGTGTGGTGTGAGACAATTTTCAAGATGAAAGCTATGGTTTGCGTTCTTGCTCTGGCCGCCGTCCTGGCCGTTGCCAACTGTGCCCCGTATCAAAGTGAGTGTCCGTGCTGAGCATGCGGAAATGCTAGTGCCGGTCTAGTACCTAGTGAATCAATTCTTCCAATATATCTCCACAGTCGCTTACCTGATCCCGGTCGATGCTCCGGTCGCCCGTGTTGCCCGTGCCGCTCAGTTCAGCGGTAGCGCGGCCAACGCTGGTGCCCAGTCGTTCAACTCCGGTGGCTTCCCCGGATTCGGTGGATTCTCTGGATCGGCCGCCAACGCTGCCTCGCAGTCGTTCACGTCTGGCGGTGGCTTCCCGGGACACGGTGGATTCTCGGGCTCTGCTGCTTCGGCCGGTGCTCAGTCGTTCTCGGGCGGTGCCGGTGGATTCCCCGGCTTCGGTGGATTCTCTGGTTCGGCTGCCAATGCTGGTGCCCAGTCGTTCAGCGGTTAAGCAGCCCACGGACTAGCTTCCTCGCCACCCGTACCATCCGCGTCCGGTGGTCCGGTGATGGGAAGAACACGCATGGCGCATACAACATCCTGCACCATACTTCAACCGAACAGATACTGACATCACGTTACTCTACTGACGGCCAGGATTACGTTCTAGAAATCGGTAGTCTGTACAATATATACACACACACAAATACGAGAAGCACAAGAAGAAAAAAAAAACGCCACACACATAAAACAACGCGGAAAGAACGAAATTACAATGACACACTCATGACACAAACAAACAAAAATCGTACAAACGACGAATACAATGCGAAAACGAATAGCATACTCAAGGTGGTCGATTGTGATACGTTTGGATAAATTATAATTTCTTTGTTTAAACCTACATACCGAGCAGTTGTTTTTCCTCCTTCCTTGAATCCCGAACGGTACGCTCCAATCGGTGTTGATGACAATCGCTAGTAAAGAGGTCTTCGTCGTAAATCACAATTTATAGTGGTGACAATCCCGGAGCCGGCCAGGGGTTCGTCACTTGTGAGGGCAGGCGCTTGGTCTTCAATATCGCAAGTCACTGACCAGTTCCATTGCAAGGGCGTTTGTGATAGATGAGCATTTGTATTTATTTTACGCATTTATAAATGAGACCGAATTTTTTGCGACATATGCTATGTTAACTATACTGTTGTTACGTTTTTAATCAGGTTTCGTCATGCTTATGAAAATAGCTGTCCTAAGAGATAGCTTCCGAAACGGGGAAATAATAAATTAGTTAATTACCATTGCTAATAATGGTAGCAGGCTTGTTTAAAACCAGTAAAATATAAACGTGTTTCGATTTTTTTTATCTCAAAACTAATCTATTTGGACTTTCGCAAGGTGACTATCGCGGACTCGCTCTTGGAATTTGGTTATGCATTTTCATCTAGAAGGCTTTGAGCCGAATATGAAAGAAGACATGGAGGCGGAAGGCTGGAGAGAATCGATCGTTGTAATTTACAGTCTCTATGTACATGTCATTGTAAACATTCTTTTCCGCCTTCTAAGATTTGTTACCTGCTTCCTAACTCATTTAGATCGTCAAACCGGTTCTATTTTACATACAAATGATTACATTAATTTGCCTTAGCATCAGAAAAGAGAAGATTTTTTAAATTACGATAAGTGCAACTCAACTTTGACTGCTTAAGCAATGTAATGTCAATAACATTGTAGCTTCCACAAGCGATTCTCTTAACTTACGGTCATCATGCAGCACAGCCTCTGGTTGAAGATCAATAAAAAGCGAGTTCACTGATCGCTCGGCGCTTGCGACTGTCACGGCAGTGCGTTTCCTTGTTGATGGTGGGAAAACCCGCAATAAAACCCGTATTGTAAATACTCCAATATCGTGATACCTACACTATTTTTTTTATATTAGGGACGGCCTGACCGTATTGCTTATGATACCTACACTAGATGCTAATTGAATTTGAAGTCTACTCCACATCAAAACAATAACAAAAATAAGTACTACTTGCTCTGGTTGTATGGGCGAAAGGTTCAGTCGCATGCAGCATAACCCAGAATGAAAGTTTTCCTCACTTTCGGATTCGCTATGTCTAACATTTAGGTTCGTAACAAAAAAAAAAGCGTAGCAAAACGAACCACGAGCAACATAGAGAACAACAAAGAAGTCTGAAATCGCTGCTTCTCAAATCTCAAATCTTCTTATGAGGTGTCAGCTAAAAATCAAAGCGATACTTGACGAACGAAGAGGCAAAAAGTATGCTGAAGCGATCAAGTTCTTTGTATCTTTTAGTTGTATTCTCTCTTTCCCTGCAATATTTGGTACATCAATCATGAAAGCGTTGAAACGCAGCTCTACAAAGCCGCTTTACCTTCAGACCGTGCTCTACTCCTGCCACGACGGGTCAGAGTTCCATCCGAACCAGACGATCAAGTAGGCTTAATTTCAACCCATTCTGGATGCTTGACCCATCCAAGCACTCTGCGTCTCCGTTACAAGAATGATGGTACAAGTTGATGAGCGTCCTACACTGAACGTACGACGGACTGACAGCGGGCCTACAGTACGAAAACTGGATTTTTACGCTTCAAGAACGACCGACCGATGGCTTAGCACGCGTACACGGTATGAGCGTGCAAGAGGGTCGGTGGATGAATTAGCTGCTGACTCACACTGCCCCACGATATCGAAGATATCGGGCAGCATCGCACAAACAGGCTGTCGAGACGACCAGCGGCTTGTTTTGTCTCCCTTTTGCGCGGCTTCCTTCGGCACGCTCGATTTCGTTAGCACCCAGCGCAGCCGGGGTCGAACGGGGAGTACAGGGTGTCCATATAAATACGGCTAGGATGGGTCTACGGGAGCATCATTGCGCAATCGCAAGTCAAACTGTATCGACGTGGTTGTTGTTATTTCTGTGACAATTGCTGAAAGATGAAGTCGTTCGTGGTGTTTGCTGCCATCATTCTGGCCACCGTTTCTGCGGCCCCGTACCAGCGTAAGTTTTGCTACTCTGCCACTTTGCTTTGCACCATCGTCGGACAGCCGGTAATCGACTATCGTTCACAGTGATCCTGCTGGATGAAGCGGACCTTCCGATCGCCCCGATCCGTGTAGTACGCAACGCTCCGGGAGGTGGTCTGAGTGGTAGTGCTGCCAACGCCGGTGCCCAATCGTTCAACCAAGGCTTCGGTGGCTTCCCCGGACATGGTGGTGGCTTCGGTGGTCTGTCCGGCTCGGCCGCTAACGCTGGCGCTCAGTCCTTTACTCAGGGAGCTTCCGGTGGACATGGAGGTTTCCCCGGATTCGGTGGACTGTCGGGATCGGCCGCAAACGCTGGTAGCCAATCGTTCACGCAGGGAGGTGGTCATGGAGGCTTCGGTGGTGGTCTGGCTGGGTCGGCTGCCAACGCCGGAACCCAATCGTTCACTCAGGGAGGTGGCCATGGAGGTGGTTTCGGAGGATCGGCAGCTAACGCTGGTGCCCAGTCGTTCACGCAGGGAGGTGGCGGTGGACACGGAGGATTCCCAGGCTTCGGTGGATTCTCTGGATCGGCCGCCAATGCCGCCTCGCAGACGTTCACCGCCGGCGGTGGCCATGGCGGATTCGGAGGTGGTCTGGCTGGTTCGGCCGCCAATGCCGGGGCGCAATCCATCGTAGCACACTAGAGCGACCGAAAAATCATCGGAACTATTTATTTCGAACACGTCAGACGACAGAAGTGACACAGTACAAAAGCGAATCGAAAGTTGATTAAAAACAAGAAACGAACGAAATTTCTAACCTTCACCATTCACCGGCATACTCCCCATCATCCAACCCCGGAATGGAGGTGTTTTTGTGATATTGAACATTAAATGCACGATGTTTACACGAAAAATCGTACCGAGTTTTATAAATAAACAGTACAACAGAATGAAACTACCATGCTTGCTTAGATTGTTTGTTTGGAGTTGTAGACTGGGTCAAACCGTAATCTCGTTGCCATTGGCAATGACCAAAACCGTGACTTTGGCGTGTCCTTTCGATCTAATTATTTGGCCGCAGTTGACCCGCTTCTTGACCGTTCACCATTTTTCGTTTATCGCTCCCAAAACAGTTGTGCTGCCTGCAATGGGCGCACTATCTGCTGTTTAACCCACTGGATCACCGGAGTTCCAGTTTCGGGTTCCTTGCTTGGTTCAATCAAAACAAACACAGCTGATAGCAGAATTTGG
>JXWZ01008980.1:0-14180 GCA_000956215.1 Anopheles farauti No. 4
AATAACTAAATGTCAAATAACCTCCATTAAAGATGGCAACTTTCTTATGCTTGACACCTTTTGACAGTTATAGGCACTGTGTTGTTTCAAGAAAACAAATCCACCCCGTAAATAATACATCGTCATGGTGCATCAAACATCGAAGTCAGAGAACATAGATGGCAGGCAAAAACAGTCATATCAGTTCATGGATGTATTGATACATCATACCTTATTGAGCAGTTAATACAATATTTTCCATGTAAATAAGGTTTTACCAAATTTAAATACCAAATCACTGATGTGTAAATTTGAACCAAAAATAAACAATAAAGATATCAAACAACATACATAAACATTGGTAAACTGAATATCAAAATGTCTCTTGAAACAAATGGTGATTCGTCCCTACACAAACAACAGCACAGTATTGACACAATTCTATCAAAAACGGGAAGAAATTTAGTTGCGAATTGACAGTGAGTGGTACAGTAGGGGTGTGTCGGCGTGACAAGGTGTGAAGATAGCTTTTTCTGGCTGATTTTACTACATGACAGCGGATGTGAACGTTAGCTTGTAAATATGGTCGCAGTACCAGACGTGAAAGACCGCCCTCGAATGGGACGGGTCGTTTGTCGGTTCGGTGACTCCTCATCAGGCACTGTCACATTTGCATACTGTTGACAGGTGAAGAGTAACCTTCACTGTCGAACGGCGTGTTGGTTCTTAATATCAGTTTGCATCACTGCTGCGATAATTTATCAACGTGTGACTGGAACAACCCAATTGGAAGAGGTTGTTCTCACAATAGGAGATTTTAGAGAGTGTAATGCATGAAAAGATTAAAAAAAGAAAGAAGAAAGTTTTGCCTATTAGAAGAAATAATGGTTATTATACTATAATATCGTAACATTTCTCTTTATTTACCCTCGACGTGTAACACCAATTTTGTTTGTAAATAAGTTTTCTGGAACTTTAACTGTTCCTAAGTAAATAAAATCAGCTAGTTTCGCGCAATTGTAATGAAGGTTTATCGACAAAAAAGTTATTACACGTAAATAATAAAATAATAATGTAATTAGATAAAATACATAAATAAGGAACAATATAAAGCTAAAGATGTATTATTTTGGCATACAGGAAGAGATGACGAGAAACAAAAATAACATTAATACTCCATGGAAGCACTCATAAAAAAAGAAAAATACAACAGCATTATTAACAGCAACAGCATTATATTCTGCAATAAAATGACCCACCAACGACATATCTGTGTGAGATTAAACCCCGAAACAGAATCTGTGATCTGAAGTATGTCGAAAGTGAGCCATAATTTTATCCCATCAACCTAAAAACATTTGACCTAAATACACACCCACAAAGGACGCCAATGAGAAAAGGATAAAAGCAATGTTGCTGATTTCAGATCATAAGAAGAACCCACAGGCAAACAAACCACCGTTTCACATCTTTCCTGGCAACGTGCCGTACACGATTGGTGTGCCCTATAAAACCAATAACCCAATTGCTACATCCAACAGTTTTATGTTACGTGTTATGTTGCTATCCGCGAAACCGGAGAGTCCTCTTTAGATCCTATAATTACGTCATGGTTTGAAAACGAACATATGATGAAAAGCTTGCTGACCGGTAAACGATAAAAATAGAAGCCACACAATGGCAATTAATCGAGAATGGAACGATAGCAAGTTGTGGTTTATTAAACCACAAGTATACACGAACAAAAAAAACAATAAAAATTTGTATCGATGACTATGTTGCGGTAAATATTTATAAAATAAATAAGGAAACGATAATTTCTGAAGCAACTTCCATCGGTACGACAAACACCAAGTTTCTCGCCAAACGGATTAATTGAGTTCGTTGAAGCTACTTGAACCACTCTTCATCTACCGTTCTCTTTCTATCAATTTCTTCAGGGAGAAAAATGATATCGGTAATAAAAAAAATTTATGACTTACAGCGCAAACGATTTTATCTTATGCTACAAAAAAAAAGCCAAACGTTAGTGCTCGGCTATTTATGACAACAGTTTCTAGACATTGACACTGCATAATTGCAATCGATATAATTGCAACAGCACTGTTGTTAAATCGTCAAATTTAACGAAAAACAAAATATAAAATTCAAACGGAAAACACTTCAATCCCAAAAAAGCCATTCCTCTTGTTTATAAATCAGAAATGATAAAAAAACTACGTGACTTACCCTTGTATGTTTAATAACGTTTATAAAGGAGAAATCACCCATACGTGGGTAGTTCGAAAAGACGAATAAAAAACAAACATCTCAGATACCTTACAAACAGTTTTTAAAAGATTTATCTATGCGAAGTAATACATGTACAAGTGAAATTGAACGTTATTAATATGTTGCGAAGAAAACAAACTCTGCAAAACTCCTGTTTACGAAGGGATTGAAGCAAACCCGCTTAAGTTGTTAGCTACATGTAACAATTCAATGAAAATAATATCATAGCAGAGAAATTGTTTCTTAGAAGCAAACTGCCCAGGGGTTTCGTGCGCTGGTCGTATCTCTTTAAAGAGACAACCCAACCAGCACCTAGAGAACGAATGGCAAACATTACGTTGAAAGAAATGAAAGCCAGACAAAGTTACAGAGCTAATCAAATATTCCTCCCCCAATGACGTTGATACCATTTCAAACATAGCCTTTCGTTAAATAATCCCACGTACAATGATTTGCATTAATGCTTTCTTGCCATTGCCCATATTGAGTCTGTGAAATGTACAGCTGCAAATAGTTTCCACAATATGATGATTGATATTTAACATAATGATTGTAAGTTAGACATATGTCTCAAGTATGTATTGTCCCAGAAGGTAAATATAATAAAACATTTAAGAAAAACTATCATGTATGATGTGTAACACTTGAATGTCTGAACACTGGAACACTTGAAACCAGTGGATAATTCTATAAAAAAAAACAAAACACAGTTTATCTTCTCTACCTGATGCGAGCAGCAATAAGCGCCAACTATGGCTCAAAAAAGATCCTAACATTATTTCTTTGCACTGGCTTTGTTCGCCTTGGAGACAACACGATTTCAACGTTTGCTACCGGGAACAAAGTAAAGTATTGAGAAAGAAAGAGCAACAAACACACTAATAATAGTAACTGCACGATAGGTAATGAAAGGTACGTGGTAATTCAACGCAGTATTTATACCACTTGATTGTGGCAAAAAAAACATCCACCGCCGCAAGGCTACCAAGAGCAACGAGTTCATCAGTAAACTTTCAAGATGTCCGATTTGGGTCGATTGAGTCGTGCATATATGTGAGTTGAGTGAGCGTTGCTTCCACTGCCAATGACGAAAAATGCCAAAAGGTTCCGGGAGATATCAGGAAATTTCAAATTAAAACTCACATCCAGCACCGGAACCCTCTAAGCAACATTAGATTGGAGCTTCAAAATGCCTCTCAAACACTTTCTTCCACGAACGTGAACATTTCTCCCGAGATCGCCTGCGGCAGAATTTTGAATTTCTTATTTCGCGCCACAAACACAACGACGAATCGATCGTTCGGAAGCATTTCAAACCAACAGCCGATGGTATCAAGATGTTGCTGATGCATATCAAATCTTTCGCCATTTCGTTTCGTTACTGTTGTTTTGCGGAATAGCTTCCATTCGGTAAATGTTGATTCATCCTGATTTTTTTTCTATAAAAACAGAGCGCTGTCTTGCCAGTACAAAAAAAACATATCCAATCTGTTAACGACACACACACATATATGTGCCTATTCGAATTACGACGAACGAACGTCGAACTTGATCATTACGACGAATCTCATGCGATAAAAGCTTGGGCGAAATTAAATAACTATGAACAGGGCATTCACATAGCACATTGAACGTAAATAATACTGATGAACCGAAATACGTTCTGTTCAACGCTTTTTGTGCAGCATTAAGCATAAATCATCGATTCAATAAGTTCATTTTATGAAAATTTAAACAGAGAAAGCCGAAGTGATGTTAATTCGAGCCTAGTCGATGGTGAAAGTTGAATCGATTCCCCGCCAGCAGCCTTAAGACATAATTTAGATCGATGAAATTTCATCGCTATAAAATGATGATGTCATGTACTACGGATTCGTTAAATATCTAGAACATAGTTATGCACGTACTAATTAGAAAAAATATCACATGAAATTCGCATGATCTAGATATTGGAGGCACTTTCCATCATCGATCCAAACATCTACACATCATGAGCTGGACATGTTGTACTATCAATGTCCACAGGGAAATTTGACACCTCCAAAACGACTCACCATGACTCGAACTCAGCTAGGACTAGCGAACTTATCTAAATAGTGCTTCATCATCGCGACAAAGCCGAATGCAAGCTGTTTGCGAGATGGACGTAGCTGTGATTCATGGCACACATTCCTCGTAAATAGATTTTGACACTTTATTATCGCTGATCCTCTTAAAGGCGACCGGACAAATGACCATCGTCCAGTTGCACATTGTACATTGCCATTGCGCTAGGTCCCAGCTGCTTGTGTGTATGTTTCCCTGCCATGATTTGAGCACATCCATTAACCAACGGTCAGCCGGCTGGGTCCTATTGTCTGGCGTAGCCCTAGACGAACGTTTATAAGTGGTTCAGAATGAATTTGTTGTGTCATGGGGATGACCTACTGTGGTTTTCTGAATTTACCATCCGCTCGACCAGCAGAAATGAAATAAAACGAAAGCGGAAAAACGAAACGTGGATGGATAGTAGGATGAAAGGTCTTGTTGAAAGGATACAGGGAAGGACATGTTCAAAATAAATTTGACCGTCATAGCCGAAGGGCTATGGACCACCCTTGTCGACGGCATGGGCCAATAAATGGACCACATTAGCTGGACTTTCCAGTTGAGGCATTTTTTTAGGAAATGTTTCCTCTCATTTGGCAGGAAATAGAAGTGAAACTTCTTGATTAGATAAAAGACCAGTAACAAGACAATATTGGCGTAAAAAGTCCAACAATACACTACAGTACAGTACTGTTCTGTACGATAATAAAATGTAAATAATTAATTATTGAGGAGTATATTAAGAGTGAAGAGTATATTCGTAAAAAGATTTAAAAACGAAAGAAACTGGATACTGAGTTAATGTGACCGAAATAGCTACTTTAGACATTGCATTTGAAGCGGTGATCAATCAACGGCGAATAGTAAATTCATTTATCTGTCGCATCATGCTCGACAAAACAAAATTCCATTGATCATCCTGTACGAGCCATGTGTCACTAAATGACTCTGACCCTGCCGTTCAAGCAATACCCGATAAAGAGCATAATTAATCTCACTATTCATTCTGCTTACAAGCGTGCACGTAAAGTAGTCCTTTCAGGTCTCATGTTTGCCTCCTAAGATAGCTTTTTTTGGTCTATACAAAGAATATGTAGGAGAGGACGATAGTCAACATAAACATGGAGCAGAAAGGTGGGATGGGGAGATTGGACCATCGTCGAAGATCATGCGGATTATGTCGGTCGTCCGTACACCTAACCGCACGGGAAGATAGACTAGAAAATACCATTAAACCGAAATGTACAACACAGCACGAGACTGGTTACAAATGTGGTTGTACTTAATTTTAATAGTTTATGTTCTACATTAATAATTGTTACCATACACAGTTTTTGGGTAAACAGCAAGGCAAAACCGAAAGCCATAAGTAGTCAAAAGCCCCACAAGTAATGGCTATCACCAGCACCGTCGCTGCGTACTCTGATTCTCTTCCACAGTGCTTCGAAGCCAACCGTACCGAGTTCGAAAACATTACTAATCCCTACACGCTAGTCTGCTTCTCTGTCTGGCATCAGAACCTTTTTTACCCAAATCCCTTCGAAACGCTGCCATGCTATCGTCAACATCCTAGCGTTGGAGAGCTAAACTAGCCTTTCCTATTAAGTACTGGGAACTGGAAAGCCGGGTTGTCTATCTCGGGTCGACAGAAATCCGATGCCACAGTTCGATGCCAAGAAGGATGCCGGAGAAAATATTAAAAAAGATTTATCACGATCTACGAGAACAACAACGCTAGCAGCCAGCAGCTATTAATAGTATAATGCTGGAACGATCCAGACAAAGGGGGCAGAACGGGATGTACGTGGCAGAAAATCACTTTACCGCTCCACTCCGTAACGTACCGCGTTACGAAAACTTTTCATCGTGGAGGAAGATACCATCGATCGAATCGAGCAATCCCGGAACCTTATTCGTACCTTCGCATCCCATCCGCCGAGGATTACATGCCTGTAACTACTCGACTACAAGCTCTGGCCCGCTCGCGTGTGTTTCTGTTATGTCTTCATCTTCTTACCAATCGTAACGCTGTACAGCGTCCATCACCATCATCATCATTCATCAACAATCGTACCACAGGATGAGGCCATATTTCCTTTCTGCCGGCAAAGATAACATCTCAGGTCTGCTAAATGGATAAGATACAAGCTGGAATAATATCAGGTCAGGATAGTACCACTTCTCTGCTTGTGAGCGAAGCCTTCACGCAAATGCAAGTGCTTTAGAAGCAGTTATAAAGAGTAAACAAGGAACTTTCGCTGAGAAGGTAATATGGATGCATGCAACTTCAGGATACTATATTTCCATGCCAGTCGATGATCATACGGTTAAATTTGGTTCTTATTTGCACAGATTGCAAAATTTCTTCCTGTGCAAATGGAATGGACGGGAATAGATGTAGTTCCTAAACCCTACAAAGCAAGAATATTAATTGCCACTACGTCGGTGCAAGTAGTTTTCTAGCGTCGTACCAGTTATTAATCCGAAATTATATTAAACCGATAACATGTGAATAGTTACAGTTTGTGAATCGAGATAAGATTGAATGTAGAAATTATTTTAGTAGGTTCCGTATTCGCATTCGTAAAATATAATGCTACAATTTTACACATCAGAAAATGATGGATAGAAATGTATCCTATTTTCTACAGACATAGCATATTATGCACACGAATCAATGTGAAAAAGCATATAATGCTATGGTAATTTTATTCACCTAAAATAGCTTGCATAATGTTACACACAAATACAGACTCCAGCCCGACCAAGGTTTATGTTTGTATATTCCTTGACGCAGGGTAAGTTTTTTTAAAGAAAACCTTCCAGCGTGTTGTGCAGAAATATGATCTGTGAATGTTCTGAATCGGCGATGTTTATATTTATTCAAAATCATTATAAAAGCGTTTTTTTTGCAGAAAAATTTCTACCATTGCCTTAGTAACTTTCCAGGAAGCCAACACAATACTAGAAGCCTATTTGGTAGAATACATAAAAAACAAATAAAACGAAAGCATCACACCACACGAACGAATCCACCTTGAAGAACGTACCTTGAACTATGTTACTGTTATTTTACCTTCAACTGTTCACATGAATCTTGAGTAAACTTGCATATTTAACAATTAAAATTCTTAAATATTTTAAATGTGATGAACATTTTATACATCCATGCAATGCAAAAGAGTTGTAAGCAGCCAGGTTTTTCAAATTTGTTTTCCAATTAACGTATATTTATGCACAACATTCGATTAATAATTATTTGCAACCTGGTACTGGTGCTGCACAAAACCAACACTAAAAATGAGCTTGAAATTCCTGTTTTATCATCCCAGCACTGCATTATGGCTGCTACAGGATGTTAAATATAATGTAGTTCTGCACATTTAGCGTAGGTAATTTCATTTGCTCGTTATGTACTTCACAGCTTATATCGTATGTAAGTACGCCGGTTTCCAGTCTGACAAGTATTCCGCTGTGTGTGTGTGTGGCAAACGAACATTGCGTCCTTTTGCCACCGGGGTACGCAACGAAGCATAGGAAAACGAAGAAAATTGTTTGACGCGTTTAAGAACCGTGTCGTGCTGTGCTTGCCCCAGCCTTTCCGTCTAGGTGTTTCTCATTCCGCTAAAAATCAAACACTCTATCCTGTCACGGTCGTAACAAGTTTTGCTCGAAGGCAACAACGTCAACGATAACCCATGCGCTACCGTTCATACGTTCAAATGCCTTTCTTCGACACAACTTCTCTGCTTCCCCATTATGTGTCAGTGCACATAGCAGACGACAGCAGACTGTTTTGGAATTTTCTTTTCCACAGGACAATATTTTGGAGCTGTATATGAACAGGAGCTAATGCGCGGAAGGATGAAAACTTTCAAGTTCAATGCACAACATGTCTTGCGTTTCCATCTTCCCGTATTGCTCTCGGTTGGATGTTGGAGATGATGCGAAAATGGTAATAATTGTAATTTCACTCACGACACTGGCTGGTGTCTGTTGTAGGGACGGTTGGATAATGGTTCGCTGTATTCTTTATAGCAATATCACGTGCTCTCAAAGGATCATAAGATGAATTTGCGGAAAATTCTACTAAACTCACGCAGGAACAGAGTTGTAAAGGATGCAGGGGAAAGATACCTCTCGCATCTGCTATCGATAAAAGGATTTTTTTTTGGAAATAAATGCGGTAAATTCTGCTGAATTTTGTTAGGTTTCATTAGTTAGGATTATGATTTTAAATCAATAAGTAAATTGTAGTTGTCAAAACACATTTTTTAAATAGTTCAGTTATTAGAATTCTGCTCGTTCACTCGTTTTAAGTGCCAAATCATACGGTATAGAAATAATTTAATAACCTTTTTTTATATGTGGCTTGACATGAACTATACGGTACACACCATATTATTTCTACTCGACGCAATGCAAACAACGTTAAGCGTTGCACTAAAATGAAGTGTTGGAAAACCCTGCAGGCCACGACTACAGAATTTTTCGAAGAAAATCCAACACAATACAGTCTGGCATACCCACAGCTGCGAATTGCCGTCACTTTGAGCGTCCCAGCGCCCGGATTCAACCGGCGAAAAACTTGCCCTGTAATAGGCGAACGAAAAATATGAGCTAAAGAAACGGAATTCCGCCTGACAGACACCAACCAACCGTGTCATGCTTGGCGAGTGGAGAATAGAGGAGCGTCGACTGGACGGAAGTTACTCGATGCCTGGAGGAAATAACAACAGCGCACCGCGCCATTCGCATCGCTCTGACATTCCAGGTCCTTTTCGTGAACTCGACGGCTAGAACCGAATGCCCTCCCCAACGGAATCGAATAGTTTCCGCTTCGCGTTCGCTTAATTTTCACCTCGTGCGTTTTCGCAAACCACCGGATTCTATTTTTGCTGCGTACTTTTGTGCGCCTTTTTGACTTTTATTTGAGTGGCTCCCTCGGTGCGATAAGAAACGAAGTTTCCCTGCCGGTGGAAGAAGGATTTCATCTTTCGCTTTCACTCGTGGCTTGCATGCAGCTAGACCTGTGAGTAGAATGAAACATAAAGCTCGAAGAACGCAAGCAGAAGCAGAGAAAAACGATGGATTGTAGTAAGTGCGAATTATGCTTCATCTTTATTTTTCCCCGAAGAGTGAAGCTTTTAACTGCTGGAAAATGCTCGTAAGGAGCGGGACGCGGTCCCGCAGCGTAGCCGGAAGATTCATCCGGTTGTGAAAACGGTATGGTAATTTGATAGGCATGAAGCGCGAAAAACGTTTTCCACCACACGCTTAGGCGAACAAATTAATTCCTTAACATACACGAATGGCGGAAAATGACACTGCAATCGAAGAAAAAAGTGCAAGCTGTCCCAGCCTCGTTAGCGATTACAATTTAAAACTTGTCAATCTCATTTATGACATACCTTTAGAATTTAACTACTATTATTAACAATTATTTGGCAATTGTTTAAAAATTATTAACTATCACTAGGTAACTCATCATCTTTGAATTCGCAGGACCGTTCATGAACCGTTTAGCGTAGCGTAGCTGTAAAAAAAATATTAAATTTAAATATCCAAACAATCCTATTCATACAAGATATTATTTAAAATGTATACCCCTCTAAGAATGAAGCTTTAAACTGTGGACGCTGTAGAGAAATTGATAGAAAAAACCTAAACACCCAACATCTTTTTCTATAAGTATTTGCAATCCATCCTCCTAGAATAACGTCTTTAACAAGCTCTTGAAACGCCATTGCAATAATGTGCACACAGACGAGTTCAATTTAAGCCTATAGCTTGCATTTCTTGACGATGTCACGATACCATGACTATCTTATCTACACGTCTGCACGTTTAATTGAATTTGCAGTATTATATCAACTACATTCGTGCGAAATTTGCGTAACCGTACGTGATCTGCAAATCTTTTAGCATGAGCCGTGTGATACTAATTTAATTAAATCATAACATTGCAACAAAGGAAAGAGACCGACCACTTCTAGCACTCAATTGCATTTTACGCTTGACCGTATGCAGAAATTTAAACATCACGCTAGATATTGTTTCAAGTGGTTCGATAACTGATTTATTCAGCAAGCATTGTTATAACTTCATCTATGTTTTGTTTATCATTCATTTTGCTTTAGATATTATACCTGCATCCCTACATGTTTAATTTCGAATGAAACTCAATAACGAGGAACAGTATTTTGTTAAATCTATTCATGAAGTATAATAATTTGCATATTAATGCCAAACAACTTAACTAGTTATGTAAGTTAGCGAATGTAGAACACATGAGAAATTATGCAAAGAAGTAATATACATATTACAGCTTGTGATTACATCGTAAATGACCAACGCTTACATTTTCGATCTACAATAAAGTAAATTTACATTAGATGTTTAATGTAAACACAAATTTATGTTAACGCCATTCCAAACCATTCGCTTTTATCAACGACTACAAAATTTAAAACAGCAATCGAATTTCTTAAACAATATGAAGTGTGAGACTACCGAGTTGGATGAGTACAAAATTACACTAAGAATGGGACACACACCGTTCAAAGAATGGGATGCATGTCAGCGAAAATAGATTTTAGCTTCTACAACAGCAAACCCCGAGTTTCACAGTGCGTTCGAGCTAACAAACACCTATTCATATCTGCACCTTCCATATCAAAAGCTAAAGTCATGTTGCGCGCTAAACAATACAACATGATGATCTCCCTCCTACAGTCGAGACTAAGCAAAATTCCACACAAATTCCAGCAACTAACTGAAACAACTCTCACGTAACAGAGCGAGACTGGAACGCAGAGATGGAAAGCGGATCTTCATCATAATATTGTATGCGTAGCCATACGCGACTGAATGTAGCTGAATATGGGGATGACAATTAAATAAGACACCGAAACGACAGTCATACTAAGTAAGAGATAAAAATTAGAGCAGTTCGAGCAGATAGCAACAATATGTATGAATTCTTTCGACGGAACGTTCGTAAAGAAGGTGTAAGATTATACTTCCTTGAAATGTGTCAGCAAATAATCGACAATTGCTCGGGGTAGATTAAAGTGCTTACTCCAAAAGTTCAAAACTTCATCAAAATTGATCTATTAACAAGTATGAACATAAGACACGAATCTCGACGAATTTGAACATTCTATGTATCTTAATCGTTTATCTTTTATATTCACATAATCATTTTAAAAAATCTAGAGTTACCATCATCGTCTATCCATCAGCATGTACAAGATGATTGTTTTACGACATCCGTCAACATTTATTGTAAAGCATCACCATTAATTTATCTATATAATTTCAAAATTAACACCTTCCCACCTCAAGACAATAATATAAATGGTAAACATAAATAAACAAATAATTATCAAAAACCAAACATCGCCTTGAAAGTATCAATGAAAATAACACAAGATGGTACAATTTAAAACTCTATTACCGATTGTGTTGCATGCGTCAATACATACATTACAACTGAGATTTCGCCATTTAATGTTGACTTTGAAAAGATCAAATACAAACATAACTCAACAGTTGCTCCGACAGTAAATTCATTTGACCATGAACCAACCAATCAGTCGTAAAACTTAAGTGTCCCAGCCCCTGCTATATCAATATCACACGCATACTCTCCATAATAGGAAATCTGAAAGCGAAATAATATTATCATACGAAAACATTGCTCCGTTTTTGTTTTTCTTCCTTTTTATGATACACTTCCCTTTCCAATTCGCTGCTGGGGGCGCGGACGAGTTGTTTAGCATATGCTTTTGGCAAAATGGCATACATTATTAGTCAACCAAACACTATCTACAAGCAACCCCGGTGGCACAGTCCGTCCAATGAAACCGGCTTAAAAAGGGTGCCGAAAAAAAAACTAATATTGAAGTAACGTCTATCATCTGATTTGCATTGAAAGCAAGACATCGAATCGAGCCGAATCGAATCGTGGCAAGTCATGTGACACAAGGAATCAATACGTTGAATCTATTGAGACAGATGCGAAGAGAATTTTAAATATGTACCACACACGTCGTTCGTCTTAAAATGACCGTGGGGTTGCTTTAGAAGGTATTGATTTATTGCTTCGTTGCTAAGGAAACGTGCTAGCGTTGACTATTAATTACACGAACCATTTGATAATCATAATGCACCATCATTTTTAACTTTTCTAGCAGGATTTGTAGCTTTCAATTATAATGGTGTACTGAATGGATAGCTGAGTGTTGAAGTTTAAAAGCTGCTAAAGTTGAGATGATTGAAATGAATTTGAAATAATCGGAAAAAAATATTAGCATTTGGACTGGTCGATGTATGTTGTAATCTAAGTCATTCTAAACATTCGTGTAACGAACAACGCGTGCCTAATCAATAACTCTACCGAGCTTCATGATAAGAAAACGAGCGAAGGAGCGAATCATCGTAGAGCGAAGGAGAAACAAACCAAAGCTGTTTAACGCTGAATCATATGGAACCTGCAGCTTCCTTCCAGCCTATGAAATCTCTCTCATGCCTCATCATCCAGACCTACGAGTAACAGCTGCTTATCGCTACAAGACCAACAAACAAACAGCTGAACATTACGTTCAGCTGCGTAAGCGTTCTAGCAAATTTCATCATTGAGACATATGCATAGTGTTCCATTCATTCGCTGCCCATGTCTAAAACACGGCTAGAAGGCGTGCAAATAGAACTTAGAAGCTCTGTTTCAATACTGTCGCTCGCATCTTGTGACACCATGCAAACTTCGCGATCAACGCATGCACGCATGCAGAAACAAGGAACTAGTGAGAAGCTTCCTGCTAGAGAAACTTGTTTCAGTTGATGATGGCAGTTACGATTCAAACTGATTCACGTTGTTTCAGTTTAGCTTCCATCTACGACGCAGCAGCAGCTGTACAGTGTAACGAACGTTTTCAAATGCACTGCGAAACACAAGAAGGCAAACGTCGAAGAAGCTCCCACCATATCTTGAGCCGCATCAGGTACGGAGCGGTATGTTTAGCGACAACTTGACGCCGGTCAGGCAAAGCGGTCCCGCCGTAGATGGTACCACCTATGCAGCAAAACTGGTTCGTCCTCCTCCACCTTTTCAAGGCATACGACTTACCAGTCGCAGAAAGGCTTTGGAGTTTTGTTTCGAATTATTGCGCCGTTTCTTCTGCTTTCCTTCGGGATATTCCAGTGCGCCTCAGGAGACACCGTCAGGCGGTGATCGCCCGTGCGCCGTTCCGTGACTGTATGCCACCGCATCTCGATGCGTGGTTTCGCTCCCGTGGACCAGTTTCGGAAGCAAACGGAACCCGGTAGGAACGTCCAAAATGCAATCAGTGTTTCCTTTTTTGGTTCGACCCCAATACGGACAATATGGACGTTTTCGGGAGGCATTCGAACAAACATTTCTGCTCCAGATCTTAAGTGCGCAAAGCGGTGGGTTCGCTAGCGTGAAAAAGTTTCGTCCCCTATCCGATCGAACCTTTCGGTCCATAACCCCTTTCACCGGCAAGGCCTTACATGGTCGCCACCACCAGCCACCGGCAGCACCATCATCATCGTCCGTGTGCAATAATCACGCGACGTCCTTCACAATTGTCGTGCTTCGCAGATTCAATTAAATCTCGCCCGGTTCTCGACGTGGACGTTTTACATTTTAAACCGATCAGAATCACGATAACGGACCCAGCCCCGTCTGCGTAAATGATATTTAGCTGATTCGCAACCCGATTATCACCTGCAACCGTCGCCAGCGTGATCCGAACATGGCTAATTACTTCATTTTATTACCATTTGTTGCAATCAGCATCAGTGGGAAAGGTGCCGAC
>JXWZ01008987.1:0-15684 GCA_000956215.1 Anopheles farauti No. 4
CTTTAGCAAGAAATGCGAAATTCTGCCCGAGCAAGGGCTTTAACGCTCGAATCCCTAATGCACCTTGCCATTAGTTGCTCCAAAATGCATATTCGCTACCATCGATTGGCATTTCCATTAGGTGCGCCTTGATCTCGGTCGATAACGAAATAGTCGAGATAAAAAACGTGCACTGCGTAAACTTCGACCTTCGACTAGGTGGAGGCTGTAGATGGGCAGACTTCATTCCTTGCTTTACTGTTGTCCCAAATATTTCTGGAAGCACATTATTAAAACGCTCCTCGTAAAAGAAGCGCTCCTCGGCATCATACCGCGTTGCAAAATCTGTTCACTACCCAGATTGCTCAGAAATCTGAAAGTTTCCGCTTGAATTTGGCAGCCGACAGCCGCGTTCGGCTCAGTGTGCAGAAAAATGCACCGAATTTGCCCCAGAAAGAGATGCACAATTTCCGAATCGCGAACAAACGGCCATTTGGATCGCCGGTGAAGATAGGCAGCTCGAATCGTGCGAGCGAGATGCAAGGCACCAAACACGGGCGAAATTGGCGACGTCGGACGAAAACAGATGACATATCGAAGTTACGGGCGAAAACATTATGTCAAAATTGGAAACAACATAAAAAAGTATTAAGTCTGTTTGGGATTATTTTTCAGCGAAATTTTCACAGAAAAATGGATTCCGAAGACGCAGCACAAACGATTTTCGATTCGGCGGTAAGTCATTTGTGTAAGGCAAGCATGAAAACGTTTTCTCCGGGCCAAGCAGCCTCCAAAAGGGTGATTCCCTGTTGTGAGCTATGCGATGTAAACATTGGTGGACAAGGTGTTAAAGATTTGCTTTACTTTCGTGATCTTTGTGGCAATATGGGTGGTGTTGGGAGTAAAAACGAAGAACGTGCTTCGGAAGATCCGATTAACCAACGAATTTACAGTTTCTGCGTGCGCGACACGATGATTGATTACAATGTGTGGTTTTATATTTGTTTACAGTCGTCACTGATCGAAGGCTGCCGGTTGCCGGTGAAAATGAGCGGGACAAATGATTGGCCTCTAGCAGAAATCATTAGCATTAGGGAAGGTTCGGATAGAAAATGCTATTACTACGTGCATTATGTAGATTGTAAGTATTGCTAAATGGAATCCTTTTCATTTGACTCCTGAACTATTGATAAACATTATTGTTCAATTCCAGTTAACAAACGACTAGATGAATGGGTAACGGAAGAATATCTGGATATGCGGAAGGTGCAGTTTCCTCGTAAAGACGGTCTCACAACAGGCCAAAATACCGGAGTAACAACACCAAAGCGATTACCACCCGCCCTGACCTGCTCACGACCTGCTAGTCCTGTTCAGACGCCGGAAATCACGGTTAATGGCGGTGCCGTGCTCGAAGCTGCGTTGCAGAAAAAAATCAGTCGGAAACGGAAAGCGACCTCAACCGAAAACGAAGACTCCGAGGACATCCCATCGACGCCAACTCCACGTCAATCAGGCAGCATGGTGGCACATCACGACGATGTAGTAACACGCATGAAGAACGTACAGCTAATCGAGCTCGGCCGACATCGCATCAAACCTTGGTACTTTGCCCCCTATCCACAGGAGATGTGTACGATGTCGTGTATCTACATCTGTGAGTTCTGTTTGAAGTACCGGAAGAGTCGCAAATGTCTCGAACGACATACAGAAAAGTGCAACCTGCGACATCCGCCTGGTAACGAAATCTATCGCAAGAGTACGATCAGCTTCTTCGAGATCGATGGAAGGAAAAACAAAAGCTACGCCCAAAACCTCTGCCTGCTCGCAAAGCTTTTCCTCGATCACAAAACGCTCTATTATGACACGGATCCGTTCCTGTTTTATGTAATGACCGAGTATGATTCGCGCGGGTTCCATATAGTTGGTTACTTTTCCAAAGAAAAGGAAAGCACCGAAGACTACAACGTGGCGTGCATATTAACTATTCCACCGTACCAACGGAAGGGTTACGGAAAGCTACTAATAGAATTTAGTAAGTGCCAGATGATAAATGTTCACACAATGAGGGGACAGGTGCTCTAATCGGATTGTTTTTTTTACTTCTATTTAGGTTACGAATTATCCAAATTCGAGGGAAAAACGGGTTCGCCAGAGAAGCCACTGTCTGATTTGGGCTTATTATCGTACCGCAGCTATTGGGCGCAAACGATACTAGAAATACTAATCCTTCAAAAGCCAACAGGAGACAACGAAAAGCCACAAATAACGATAAAGTAAGCTGTGTTGGCTAATGCTGGGTATCTTTGACACTAATAACATCATGCTCTTTTCGTTGTTTTACAGTGAAATATGTGAACTAACCAGTATAAAAAAGGAAGACGTCATCTCTACGTTGCAGATATTGAATTTAATCAACTACTATAAGGGACAGTACATTATTTGTATCAACAAGGAAACAATCGATCAGCACAAAAAAGCGATGGAAAAGCGAAAGATCCGTATCGACTCAAAATGTCTTCACTGGACGCCGAAGGATTGGACGAAACGTTCAAAATGGTAGTTCAAATTGTAAATTCCAGACGGAATTCAATCGCGAAAGGAGTGCAGTGGTACAGTGCGAATAAGGGGTTATTGTTCTAAGTAAAAAAGATCTCCTTTGTTGCATATGTTTCTGTGTGTGCTTGTGTGTGTGTGTGTGTGTGTGTGTGTGTGCATGTGCATACGTGTTCCTAGATGGTTAAGGTTGGCAAACGGATTTTAGAATGAAAAACAAAACGCCATAGAGTGGATAGAAGTAAGCCTGGTACTGGTGGTACTTTGCAACATGCAACGCAAAGTAACGACAGCAAACGAAAAAGATAAATTTCATTCTTTATTTACTTTCAATCTTCTGCACTGCACGGGTGAAGTTAATACAGAGAAAACGTCGCCAACAAATATTGGCGCGGAAGAGTAAAAGAGACGGTAATGCTTAGTAACCAAATGTTTATCCAGTTTAATTAATACGCTCCGTAGCCTTCGGCATTGTATGCGGCCGATGGTGGTGGTGGAGGTAGTCGTGGTTGGGGTGGAAATCCTCCCACAGGCGGCGGTCTTGGTGGAAAACCGGGTAATTGTGGTGGTGGCGGTTGCGGTGGTCTTACCGCATTGGGTGGAGGTGGCCTGGGTGTGCTTGGTGCTGGTGGTGGTGGTGGAAATTGTCCACCTGGTGCGTTGCCGGCAGCTGGAGGAAATGATGGTGGTGGTGGTGGAAACGGCGTCGAAGGAGCTGGTGGAGGTGCCGGAGCGCCAACTGGCGCTGGTGGAGCTGGAGCACCAGGTTGATGCCAGGGTGGAGGCGGAATCATTCTCGGTGGTGGGGGAATGCCCATCGGTGCGGCTGTGGGCAGTGGAGGCTGTGATTGAACCCCTAGCGGTGGTGGCAACGGTGGAGGAGGAATACTTCCCGGTCCACCGTATCCGGTCGGTGCTTGTGGTGGTGGCATTATGGGTGGCTGCGGGAGCACGGCCACCGGATTCGATGGTGGCGGCGGAGGGGCCAACAGTGGTGGCGGCATCATTGGATGACCGCCCATCATGCCCGGATGCATCGTTGGTGGTACGGGCGCATCGGCAAACAATTGATGGGGACGATCGGCATGTGAAAGCGGATTCTGAGCCGCCAACAAACGTTCCGCTGCCGATCCATGCCGTTCACCTTTTGAGTCTTTCTTGAACGCGTAGGACACCGAAATCGGTCGATTGCAAAGGTACTGCCCGTTCATAGCGTCCATCGCCGCGTCAGATGCTTCGAAACTGGCAAAATTTATGAAAGCAAAACCTTTGGAGTTGCCAGTCTCGGGGTCGCGCATGATTTTAGGCGTCTGCAAAATCACACCGAACGCGGAGAACGTGTCGTACAACAGCTTTTCATCCACCTCTAGATCCAGATTACCGATAAAAATATTCGCCCCGACGTCCAGACTTTTCTGATGGGCAGAAGCTTTGTTTACACGAATCGGTTTGCCGTACAGCTTGATCATGTTCATAATCTTAATAGCATAGTCGGCGTCTTCCTCGCCCAGGAATTCGACGAACCCGTAACCCTGATGCATCTGTGTAACACGATCCTTGGGCATGTGCACATTCACGACCGGGCCACTCTGTACGAAAAGTTCCCATAGAAGCGTCTCTGTTACTTTATCGTCCAATCCTCCCACGTAGATCGTTGCATCTGAGTAAAGAAGGTAGAAAGCGTGTACATTTAGTACAAAGTTGGCATCAACTTCGTTTATAAACAGCCGTGGATTGATATTGAGAAATCAGTTCGATCGAAACTAACATGCTGTTCAACACATGCACCGATAATATGTGCTGGGACACAGCTAAAAGATTATAATTCAAGCAATTTAATGTAATATTTTTATCGAATATTACCTTGATTTCGTTCTGCTATAGGGCCGGCCGCCATCGTTGTATATTTTTTCTAAGCAGGTTTGACAGTGATGTCATTAGCATATTAAAATAAGGTTTCGAAAGGAATTCGAAAATACGTTTCGAAATGTCGAATGAGGTCAATTGTAAAAACAGCATTTTGTAATAATCTTAAAAAACAGTACAATTTTGCTTTAAAATTTACCATTTTTGTTCAACTCACAGCACAATTGATATCAAACATATTTTCAAACATCCATTTTTCGACCAAGGTAAAGCGAAAACACGCAAAGCGTTCATATTGTGTCAACAAAATGGCGCCAAATCAAGCGTCACGTCAAAAGCAGCCAAAGAAAGTTTATTATAAACAACGTTGTTCAAATGTTAACGGTGAAGCTGTAGTGTTGTGAAAGTGTTTCAAGTACAAAAATGGAATCATTTATACCTAACACCCAACTCGTACCTCCAGAGACAGGATCTGAGTTCGCCTTTCCTTTCTTGCCGTATGATATTCAGCTGGATTTCATGAAGTCACTTTATTCAGTGGTGCATAGTGGAGGTATCGGAATCTTTGAAAGCCCTACCGGAACCGGCAAATCGTTAAGTCTCACATGCGGAACCTTAACTTGGTTAAAAGATTACACGCGTTTGCTGGAAGATGAACTAGCTATTAAAATCGATCGCTTGCGAGTAGGAATCGCACGACTGGAAAACGAAAATGCAGTTTCCAGTGATTGGATTTCGGGACAATACAACGCAATGACCCAGCGTAACGAGTTGGGAGAGCTTACACTTTTTAGGCAGTCATTGGAAGATTACCGAAAGGAATTACTGCTGATGAAAGATAAAGCTACAATGCCAAAGTTTCGACACATTGCTCCCACACATGTGCCACTGAAGGAAGACAACTTGCTTCTTCAACAGGATGTTACCATTGACGAGGATGCATTTTTTTTAAGAGATGACAGCGATGAAAGTAGTGAAGAGTTAGATAACCCTTGGAAACATGAAGAAAAAATATACCGTCCCATTCAAGTGATATTCTGTAGTCGTACTCATTCGCAACTATCGCAAGTTGTTAACGAAATAAGACAAACGAAGCATGCAACGGATCTGCGACTAATGTCACTGGCCTCGCGTCAAAGTTTATGTATAAATGAGGATGTTCGAAAGTTGAAAATTAACGCACTCATTAACGAGCGATGCTTGGAGTTGCAGAAAAAGAGTTGCACAACCGTTTCAAGCAAAAACACCGAGGAGCAAAGCGGAAAGAAACGAAGAAAATTGGCCCATTCGTGTCCATATTTCAATCAACGTGCAATAGAGCGTTTGAAAACTAGCACTCTCTTTGAAGTACCCGACATCGAAGATCTGGTAAATGCGGGAAAGCGTGAAAAAGCCTGTCCTTACTACGCCTCACGTGCCGCTATTCCGTATGCGCAGATACTAATGGTTCCGTACCAGTTGATTTTGAATCGCCGCACTCGTCAAATGTCTGGTATTGTATTGCGCGATTCAATTCTTATTATAGACGAGGCACATAATTTGCTCGATACGTTGGCAACCATTCACAGCCAGGAACTGCGGCTAGAGCAACTTCGTCAGGCTAAAGTACAATTATCTGCCTATAAAGCACGTTATTTGTCTCGATTTTCTACACAAAACTTGCTCCGAATCAATCAGTTAATTTTTATTGCCACACGCTTGAGTAATTTATTGTCAACGGATGAGAAAAAAACAACGAAACCTGTTTCGAGGATGCTACAAACTCAAGATCTATTACTGGAGGGAGACATATTCAACTTAAACATTAGCGAAATTCTTGCGTTCTGCGAACGCTCGCGTATTGCACAAAAAGTACACGGTTTTGCGCAAAGTGCATCACAAGAATTGTTTAAGCAGCATGTTCCTTCCGTTCGGCCGAAGGTCGGTACAAGTTCGAAAGAAGCTTCGAGTGCATTGAAATTAATGCTCAAGAACTTGGAAGAAGATAAAAAACGCAACGAACATATGCAGCTAAATTCACGTTCCGGTCGCACTAAGAAGCAGGCAATGGAGTCGACAGCAGGGAAAGGTATTCAGGAAATCCTCAACAGTCAGAACCCGGTGAAGCAACCTACATCTAATGTTATACGTCCGCTGCTAAATTTTATGGAGTGTCTTGTGGATGATGGAGGTGGTGATAGTCGTGTGTTAATGTTATTTAACGAAGAGGATGTGTCGCAGTCTTGCATGAAGTATCTACTGATGAACCCGGGTGCACGATTCGAGGAAATAATTCAAATTTGTCGATCGGTAGGAAAAATATCTAGTTTTATTTTGTCAGTTAACAATCGCAAAAACTTGTTTTCGCTAAATTACTGTAGGTCGTCCTAGCAGGCGGCACGATGCAACCGACTGAAGAACTCACCGAACAAGTTTTTCGAGACAACGAGCAGCGACTAACTATCAAAAGCTATCCTCATATCGTCCCAAAAGATGCCGTGTTACCTCTTGCTCTAAGTCGAGGACCGACTGGTAAAGAGTTTTTGTTTAATTTTGCCAACAAAAAAAACATAGAAATGGTGCGTAATTTGTAATATTAAATGTAATATGGGATATTTATCATGATTAATTTTACATTACAGCTTAGTGAGCTTCAATCGACACTTCTAAACGTTTGTAAAGTGATTCAAAACGGTATAGTGGTGTTTTTTAGCTCGTACGACAGTCTCAACCAATTCTATCGATATCTAGAAGAATCCGGTAATCTTACGCCACTCCAAGAGCGCAAAAAAGTTTTCCGTGAACCGAAAACAACTGGTCAAGTGGAGCAAACGTTGCTCGAGTATGGTAAAGCCGCACGTTCGTCCATCGGAGCCATTTTATTAAGTGTTGTCGGTGGCAAAATGAGCGAAGGGTTAAACTTTTCCGACGAGTTAGGACGATGTGTGGTTGTTGTTGGATTACCCTACCCGAATCGTACCAATGCGGAGTTAATCGAACGAATGCGATTCCTTGATCGCACCTTTACTTTAGGGACGGTTGACACGACTGCGGGCAATGAATATTACGAGAATCTGTGTATGAAAGCAGTTAACCAGTGTATTGGAAGAGCGGTACGACATATACGTGACTATGCCGCCGTGCTGTTGCTCGACACCCGTTACTGCACCGGAGAACGAATTAGAAGGAAATTACCGACATGGATATCCCAGCGATTGGAATGTTTGGATAAATATGGACATGCGCATGGTAAGTTGGTTAAGTTTTTTCGCGATCATAAATTGAAACTGGCAACGGATGCTCCATGATTATTATCTCTATTCGGTTTGGATGAGCAAATAAATCACGTTTACACGTTTGTTGTTATTTTGGGCTATTTTAGACCGATGTTGTTTATATTTTTGCTGATCATGGTATTGTTGTTTCCGAAACTGGAGTTGTTTCTACCGTCAGGTTTCGGTTTGCGCCTTTTACTTGCATTTAACTAGCAAGACAAATAATATCCTTTAATATGCATTATGCCGCAGCATGTATTTTGCTTTTCCCATATTGGTTCATCACTAGCATTTTTGAACAGAGGATTTAGTTATGTTCCCTCGTCTATTGTTTGTAAATATTTTTCTTGTTGCAATCTTACATTTCTAACAAGGCAGAAATTTTGCTTTTTATGTTCTTTTATCTTTCATGTTGAAGTCGTTTCTCATTACATTCAGCATTAGCTATGCTATGTGTCGTGTTTTCGTTCTTTATCGTACTCTTTCCATCACTTCCGTTCTTAATAACATATTACACACTTCTACAAATACCCAATATCTTTGTTTACTGTTGACATTTGCTTTCGCTCGTGTTGGAAGCATAAACACAAAATTCCAAAATGTTTTTTATTCAACTTTGTTTGTGTGCATTTGACGAGAATCTTAGTATGCACGTATTGTGACAATAGACACCCGTATTAGTCTAGCAAACACTGCATAATGTGCAATAATTGCGTAGAAGTTAGGTATCATTAAGTTTTTCTTCAGTTTACAATACCATAAAAATTAACATGAAGGTTCTACTGATTCGCTACTGATTAGGACTGATCGGATACTCTTATACGTTCTCAAGCACACATATCAAGCATCAAAAATAAACTTGTTGATAAAATTATATGGGCACTGACTAAGCGTTCTTGCATCCTCACGCACGACACATTAGTTGGTAGTAAGCAAATTAAGATAATCGAACTGTTTCTGTCGGTTTTTGAAAATCGAAACACGCTTCTGACTACATTGGATGGGCACATATGTGATCGTTGCAATATTTCAAATTTATGGCATTTTTCATTTTTCACATAAGAGATTTTTACGCAAGATTGATTTTCGTTATAATTTACTTTCGCTGTTTGAGCTGTTGCTTGACATTCATCTCATGGTTTTTTCGTGTCTTTGTCAATATCAAACAATGAGACCCTCACAACAACTGCACCAGTGGCCAGGTACAAAGTAGAATAATAAATTTGCATTGATAGTTTTACATACATATCGATGTGCTTAGAAAATAAATCATACAAACAAACAAACAAAAAAGTCAGTATGTAGCGCCTTCATTTCGTGGTTCTGCTTTGATATTCAGCAAATATAGTAAGAATCGAGAGAATGTCGAAATTACATGATTAAGATTTCAAGGAAAGGTAACTTAGCAGTTAATATTCTTGTTATAATAGTAAAAGAACAGGTAAATTTGTGGATATTCTGATGCTTGCAAGATTTAATGGACATTAAAGTCACGAACATTCTGTTTTGTATCACATTTTTTTAAATTTTTTTGGCAATGAATTTTTTGCGATCAGTAATTTTTTTTAACTATTCATGTCATAATCCTGTGATTATTGAAGCATTACGGTGAAGCGACGCGATGTTGCATTGAAAATGCGCATAGAATTTCAAAATGAAAACATATATTCTGCACGTACACATCTAAGGCAGGTTAGCAATGAGTCCAATGCAATGCAGTTAAATATTCATATTATTTGTTTGCTTGCTTTGTTGATCTACCGTTCGATTTTAGAAAATTTTGATACTAATGGGGAAGCAGTCAACTAGAATACATGCATTATAACCTATTTATCGAAATAGGAAAGCATTTTTTCCAGTTTAGTAATGTATTCGCTTCAATTATGTATAACACTTTGAGGTTATACCTCTTCTGTTATATAAGGCATGCGATGGTATGGCATGGTAGACACAACAGTATTCTGTTGCATATTTGATACTAGCTTCGCATGTTTTGCATTGATCTCATCCGTTTCAAACGGAACATAGTATCAATGGAACGACAGAAGTGGATGTCGATCTGAAACAAAACAAGAGAAGCTAAATTTGAAGTATTTAATACATTTTGCCTGAGTTTACAGCAGCTCGTTCAAAATTCTGATCTAGAAATACGATTAGTCCCTCACATAGTATACACATTAATTTGATTTGCATATAGCCAACGCGTACTTAATCTGCAAGCTTAGCTGTCCATTTATTATCCCACGATAGGTTTTGCTCGTGCCGTGTGAAGTATTTAATCAATTAAATGCGTTGCAACTGTACTAGTGTATAAATATATATAATATATACTCAAGTCGTGGAACGCCGCACGACCAAAATATGTTGGCGATTGTGTCTTCGCTGTTGTTGAGTTTGTTCTTTATACGCCTTTCTTCTTCTCATAATTCTACACACTAGATCTCACAGTAAGCTTTCGGTTGGTAGTTACTTTTAATAATATTATTTTTATAATTATAAGAATCTAGCTAACATTAAATTGGTCTTGGTTGCTGGACATTTGTGCTTTAAATGGCCCTTAAGACGACAATTTTAATATCGGGTAGGATGGGGAAAAAAGTGTGAGGAGAGGTCGAAAAACGTTTTACAAAGAGAACGGTGGTGATGTCTTATGCGTTTAATACCTATCTGAATAGTCTCAACCACCTTAAAAGCCATGTGACTTGCATCAGAACGAAAAAGTAAGTATGGCTTACGAAGGAAAAAGTTGCTGCATTCAAAACTAATGTGCTAAATCCCGTGCCAAACTGTATGGCCATATAAAACTATATGTTAGATATGCGTTTGTAACCTTCAATGTACCATAAGCATTTCAGAGCAAAAGTAACACTCCTAAAAATAGACGATTATCCTAAAAAGGTTATGTAAGCTGTGATGGTAAGAGATTGTTTTCTATTCACTACTATAAACTATATGAGATATATGAATACCTCAATAAAGAAACGAAAAACCACACCATACCACGTTTTAAAACGTGAAATAAACTGAGGTTCTGTTTAACATTAACTGACTGAAGAAGCATGCTCTCATTGAATGCAATCGATACGTAAACTAATTAATATGGCACCCGTATTTTCAACATTGCGGTTGGGCAAATAACGTTATTCTTTCCATTAGCACTGGGTACAAATACAAAGAAGATGTACAAACGCATACTCTGATGAACATTGAACATACTTGTGCATTTGTTGGTAACTTCTTGATTGGCAGGCATGGAGCCCATTAGACATACTTTTAAAATATCTTGGTAACTTTCCGTTAGTTGGTTCAATAATCATCAATCAGTTTAAAGTTAAAAAAAAGTGATAAAATTTGCAACATTCCCTCCAATTTTTCAAGGCAGTTCTAAACTGTTCACTTCATTTTAGTGCTTCTTAATCCTTTCGTCTATTTGTTGAGTACTTTCTCGTTCTGATCGGTCTAAGGGCAGAGTGGCAAAGATAATTCGGTTAGGAACGACATCAATTTTAGCGAATAAGGCAATAAGGCATTATGTTTGCTTTTCGCATTGGAATGTTTAGAGACTTAGACCGAAGTGTCGCATTTGTATGAGTTGATGTTTAATGTTATGCCGAAATAAACGGTACTGAATAATTTGAGATTCTTTCCATGCTATCAATCAAATATCAATCAGACTTATTCGAAAATGATTCCAATAATGGACATTCTTAAATGGGTTGAAATGTTCTTCTTTTCGGAGTACACTGGATCAACAGCTCTGACAGCTTAATAATTGGGATTGCTACTTTCCCCATGGGAAGCACGGATCACACTGTGCAAAGGGTAAACTAATGGCAAAAGATGCGAATGGTAAACCTTCTGTGCGGTAAACTAAATTGTACGAGGAAAAAAAACACTTCCCTTCTTTTTAATGTTGGTGGAGTGAAATATATGATAGATGATGCGCACAAGCATATGCTCTACATGAGTAGTGGAGCAAGCATGATTTTTTTTTACTTTGCAAGTTTAACAATTGTTACCATGGCGACGGCATGGATGACTTCCACATTATTTCGTACGTTTTGCTTTTCATTTCACACAGCACGACTAAGCGTGTTTTATCAACAGTATAAATGTAATATTATTTTTTGCGAATTGATAGCAAAATTATTGCTTTGCACTGTGATGTGTGGCGACATTAACAAAAAGAAGCAAGAAGAAGGAGATTTTGTTTTTCATAGTAGCTTTAGGGAGTGAAGGAAAATACATCACGAAATGATTCAATACGTTTAACCAAATGGCCACACCAAGTAAATGGAGAAGCAAACGATGCACACACAGCAGCGAGAATAAATGTCGTTTGGACAGTATTGAACAACAAGAAAAAGAAAAGCTAAAATGTAACACTAAAAATAAGAGTAATGGTTGGTATAAAAGTAAAAATAGTGTTAATAATATTAATAATAACCATATTCAGTATAGTGTGTAGAAGTAGTATTAATATGATACGATTATTGTACCTTACATCCGAAAAAGGAATGCATTTCCGATCTTTCCATTTTCACTGTTGCATTTCCTCCGTATGCTTTTCATTCGCACTGTGTGACTTTTTTACCTCTCATTTACTGGTATTTTGGTACTGTCTTATTTTTTCATGGAGTCCTATATTAAGATGCTTAGAACTCGTTAGCAATATAAAGCTCAATGTTTTGTTTGCAGAATAAAAAAAAATCAAAACTACCTTCATTTTCGTGAAAAATAACTTCTACATGAAAAAATTTGCAAGAAACACAATGTATATTTTGGTGTTCGCAAAACATTGTTGCTATTTGTATGTCAGTATGCAGATACGTTAAGACCAACAGCTGAGGTTGGAGATTTTTCATTTAAAAAGGCTGCGCTTTAAGATCACCATGGAAGACTGACAAATAAGGAACTTCAGGCGGAAAGTATATTAACTTCCAAAATATACTGCGCAGTAAGCGTATCTAACGAACGATAATCCAGTACCGACTTGTACATGAAGAGTAATGTTGTCATTTTAGTAATATTTTATAAATCAAATGATGCCGGTCACGCCAGACAACCGTTGATACTGTTGTAAGCAGTGATGCCACTGTCGAGATCAGTGAAACCAGTAGGGTCATCGTCGGTTAGTAGTAGAAAGTCATTTGTTACTGGACCAAGAATATCCAGAGCGTTATTAACGAGTTGTTGTTGTTGCTGTTGCTGCTGTTGCTGGAGGTGATGTTGTTGGATTTGTTGTTGTAATTGGTGATGCTGTTGTAGGTGATGCTGTTCATGTTGCTGGGGCTGTTGCTGGTGTTGATGTTGATGCTGGTGACTTTGTTGCTGAGGATGATGGTGGAGAACTTGGCCGAGAGAAGGATCACCAACGAGTAAGCTTCCCATTTGATGCTGCTGCTCCTGCTGATGTTGATGCATTCCGTTGGAGTGTTGGGATTGCGACTGTTGCTGATGTTGTGTGAAGTCTATCGTAACGGGCTTTAGCGTTTCAAAGTTAGCGCTGAACTCGAGCAATGTGTTGGAAGTGTTGTCTTTGATCGCATTTAGGTGGCTAAGTTTGTCATTTTCGTTGATCATGTTGGGATTGTTGTTGTTATTATTATTGAGGGATGCGTTGTGTTGTTGTTGTTGCAAGTGATTATTAGATGATGACTGCTGATGGTGTTGCTGTTGTTGATGTGATGTGCTACAATTAAGACTTGCAGTTATTGGACTGTGTGCGTTGTTGTTATAAAGATCCAGGTTAGCATCGAACAGGAACCGATCGGCACTCTGTACAGTTGTATAGGGGCTATGTGTGTCAATAAGTTCACTTTTAAGAATGAAATCATCGTCGTCCGTCGTACCGAGATTAGCAATTGGATTGATAACGTTCACGTTGGAGACAGAACTTGCAATCGTCAACGGGGAAGAAACGGATGAAGGAGAAGAAGCCGGAGTTGACGTCATTAGTGTCGCTGCAATTAAGAGATTTCCTTTGCTGCTGAAGGTATTGGTTTTGGTGTTACCAATAGAAGGTAATTTCGCTGTGGCCGATGATGGTGCCGATGCTATGTTAGTTTTGTTGGATGCTTTGGATTGGCGTGGCTTAGGTCCTGGTTTAGCTCGCCCATTCTTTGTTGGTTGATGGCTGCTGGGTGTGGATTGTACAGAAGAAAGAGCGTTTCCGGGAATGTAGTCCGACTTGATCGGCTGATCCACGGCTAGTTCTGATTCCAGCATGTAGGTTGTCGGTTCGGAAGGGGAAAGTTTACAGTAACCAGGAGGAAGTAAAGTACTAGAATCTTGTTTCGAAAAGTTATCCATTGAAGATCCAGGGGTAGAGGCAACTGATTTCAAACATTCCGAGTACTTGATCTCTGCCTGGCTAGTCTGATTCTGGTCGCTATAGTTTAGATCGTTTATATATTTTACATTTCCACCACTAGATGAGCTACCGTTACTGCTAATGTTACTCCCAGTAATGGTGGAAAGTGATGGAAGAGGTTGATAGCCTTTTTGATGAACACAGGTTGGACCATGCGCTTGCAGTACCTCGAGCAACTTTCGACATTCCGTTTCCAACTTGCTAACTTGGGTCTTTAACTCCTTGTTTTGAGCATCAAGCGTTTCCGACTCATTGATAAGGTTCACAGTACGCTCACGTTTCTTCATGCGACACTTGGTCGCAGCGATTTTGTTTCGTTCACGGCGTCGCCGTCGCCGATCCTCGTCTTCCGGTGTTAGCTGTTTGGGAGAATGCGTAACAAAAAGCAAAAACGATACTTTAAGTAATGTACATTTTCTTCGTCAAAAGCATCTTTATTATCATCTTCAAAACACTTACCGCTACAGTTGAGCGAGGACTCGCTTTTGAGTCGATATCGTCTTCACTCGTTTCTCGATGGTCGGTCATGGAGGTTTCCCGCCGTCGAGCAATTTTCGCCTTTGACGTGCTCGATTCGTTACCATCGCTCGAGTCTCCACCGCTGTGCTTTCGCTTGCTCTGTATCAACAGCTTCACACCCTCTTTTATCAGTTGCGAGCATGTCTATAGGTAGAAACAGAAATATCAACAGTTTTATAAAATGCTGAAAATCGTTCAGTTTAATGAGGATGATGGTATGTTCATTTTAAATCTCATTCGCACTGACCGTCTACTAAAACACAAAATTTGGTATTTGAATTAATTTATTTACTTTTTAGCAGACCGTACAAATTTGTATATGTCTTTTATATACTAAATTTTGATAAACATTAAGAATCATTTTTCCCTTACCGTGAAGTTACGCTAAATAAAACTAAAATGCAAATAATTATGAGGATGACGCGTTGCGTTAAAGAAATGCACTATCCCTGTCTGTTCTTAAAGTTAATCACATCAATCGTTAGACATAAAATATAAGCCAAAACCAAATTTAAAAAAATAATTCGGCAAAATTTTCAAACAACGTCGACCCCTGACCAAAACACGTGGAACGTAATTGTGTTTAAACTTCGTCGATCGAACGGACGGGGGTTTCATGAATTTCCCGATTGGTTGACTGATTAAAAACATTATTTTAATTTGTTTATTGTCTTAAAATAATCGTGCTCTGTGCTTTTCGTCAAAAGAGGAACCGGAGAAAATGACGTTAAAATTGATCCCATCTGGTGCAAAAGGGACACACGAAATATTGTTTCACCATTTCAGGACGAATCAGTTTTCGTTATCGTTATGTTTACGGGGTATGAAGGTAAATTGGTCTTGTATGTCTTTACTAGAGTGCTTTTTAGGGTGTCTGTGCCTTTCGAAAGCCGTTTTTACGTTATGGTATGTACGAAATGTTGCAAAAAAAAACATGTGTTTCTACCTCATACGGACTTTATGACCAAGATCGCGTTTCACGTGCTGAAGATCATTTTACTCCAGCACACAGTTCCAAACAATTTGCACTTCTCGAAGCTCAGGCCTGTTGCGTACGAAATCATGCTTGTATGTGGCATTTTTCGTCTTCCAGGTGTGTGTGTGTGTGTGTGTGTGTGTGTGTGTGTGTGTGTGTGT
>JXWZ01008995.1:0-20042 GCA_000956215.1 Anopheles farauti No. 4
CACATACACACACACACACACGGGCACACGTACCTGCCAGGGGGCTTGGACCTGAGGACTGCCGTGTACTCATCAACCCGGACCGTTCCGTTCCGATAATTCGGGCTTTCGTGTCGGTAAAGATTAGGGGCTTTGGGGGTTGAAAGCTTCCATTCGATCCTGTGGAGCTCTCGGAAACACCTAGAATCATGCGGTTCCTCGAAGGATTTTGGGAGGCTTCACTTGCACGGGAGCGTACGAGCACATTATGATCCAAATCAGCTAATGGTGTCTGCAGGGAGGGAAACACAGTATTACGTGTCCAAAATGTCGCCGGTGCAATGTCGGCTCCGTTCAACACAAGCATTAGCGATGCATAATTATAAGTTTTGTTGAATGGGATTTGCTGAGAGGGAAGAAGAGCGGGAGGAGCTGAAGGAGGTTGTAATATAGGTGTCTAGTTTGGATCGTGCCTCGCCAAAACGTCCAAATAATACCACAAATGGCTTACGTCGTTGAACTTTGGAAACTACTTCAAATTTCTAATAACTAATAATAGTTTTGACTGTATGACAAAGCGGTTCAACTGATCAATGCACCAAACCGTTCGAACCTTCAAATCATTTCAACTACTAACAAACAGTCCTAGAGAGGATTTGCAGCTCCAGCTCAGTTTGACATTCAGCCTCCACTTTGAGCTGTCAAAAAATTTTGAACAATAATACAAAATAGCCTCTGTTTTGACATAAATAATAGAGAAAAAAAATTGGCTGCAAAGAAATTCAGAAGAAATGTGAAAAAGTATATAAAATAAGCATCAGCAGACGATTACAGTGGCAATGTATACTCTCCGTTGTTATGGTTCTCCGTATTGAAAGACTTCAATTATCCTTAAATTGCCTCACTTGTCCTAACCGCCCCACAAGAGCGGTGGGAATCGTTAAACGGATCGGAGCAAAGAGTGGCCCGGTTGCACCGACTTGGCACAAGTGTACGGCAGTTGTTTTAATGACGACCATCACCCACCCACTCCCGCACCGGTGATGAAGCAATGAGTGTGTAATGTGCTGCTCGTGCGGCAAACGAAAACTTTCTAATATCGTCCTCACCAACCGGTCGAGCGCGAATGCGCCGCGGTAAATGATAAGTATCAAATTTCCTGCCAATCGTCCAACGGCAGACGCAGCAACGACCGTGGCCGTCGCGCCGTGGCGCTTCCGGTGCGCGCGTTCGATGACGCCATTCGTTCATCCCACGGTCACACAGTGATTACGCTTGGCATGGACATGGCCGTGGACGTGAAGACGGCGACGTTGCCGGCGATAAAAATAACCGACGCGTCGCTTCATCCAACGGGCGTCGTATTTAAGGCTTCACGCGAAGTCCGGCGAACTGCCGGATGGTTGTAAGTGGCAATTAAAGGAGATAAAAAAAGACAACATGCACACAAACACACGCACGGTTGTACAAAAAGTGAAAAGAAAAAGGAAAAAAAAGTGCGTCGTTTTTCACTTGTGTCTATTTTCCGGTGCTTTTTATCTGGCTTTCGTTCTCGGATTCGTTCGCATTCTAACGAGCTTCCTTCTGGCGACACAGTCGAACAGTTTCTTTTATATACCCGGAAAAGCCCTACCGGATCGGTTCCGTCCGGTGGCGTCATCAACCCCGGTGAACAACATGGCAGGAATGTTTATTTTTATTCACTCCAAAGCGTCCACCATCATCGTCGGGTTTGATTTCTCGATAGGCTCTTGGGCCGGTGCGCAAATTGTGCGTCCCGATTAGGAGTTTTAGTACGAGGTTTGGGAGTAATTTGAAGGATCAAGCATGCTATTACGCTGCTCCACGATACACGATAGTCAGTTCGACTTGCGGTAGCGGCCCGAGCGGGCGGGGGAAAAGCTCATCGATAACCTTTTTCCAGTGTCGTAGCCGTGCACAGCGAAGGAAGTTTCTCTTTCCGTAAAGTTGAGCCAATCACCTCCGAAACAGCGGACCGTCCCACGAAAGACAGGTGGGGAAGTTTGCTTAAAAGTTTCCCTAATCTTCCTGGAAGAGCACAAGCTCTACCCTTTGGTTGTGCCTTACCCGAAAACCGAGTTTTGGGCAACGAAATTTACAAGACACAGTCGGCGTGCATGGCCCGTCCGTAGCACGATCACGAAGTTTGGCCGCCTAATTACCGGCAAGTATGTTACAGCGTGATTTATGCACCATGAACCCACCATTAACCCGTCGATTAATACACACCAACGAGGGGAGAGACCTGCGACAGCTTTACCCTGCCCTGCGCTGTGGATTATCCCTTTTTCCACGTTGTACTTTAATGGCGGTTGCGATACCTGTGTCCCATGGCAGGTTGCGACAGGTAGGTTTGGTATTTCGTTCCGAGCAAACGCCTTGCTTCAAGAAGGATTGCGTTTAAATCGAGTTGCGGTAGTACCAAGGCGTCGCGGGTCCGTGAGACGAACCTCGGTGGGGGATTTTTCGTACGAGCGTTCATTAATATAAGTCATTAATATAAATGAAACGAAAATTAAGTTTTACGGCAGTGAAGGCGGATGAAAATGAAATTTCTGGTAAAATTTTCAAACCAGAAATTCTTTCTGAAATATATTTCTTATAGTCAGAACCATTTTGGAGATATTTTTGAGGGTGTAAGTAGATTTTGCGAAAGCTCAATTGTAGTGATCAAAGTAGCCATGGGCAAAATATAAAGCAAGTAAAATGTATCATTTAAATCAGTATATCCATTTAATTGGTTAGGCGAAGAATATGTTAAGAGTCTTCAACACAGGCGTAATTTATTTTGTCGCTTTCAACCTCTGTCGTAGTTACAAAAACCGTAACATAAACCATAAGCCACCGTAGCCGTGAGAGGAGCTCCTTCAACTCTAGCTACACGGCCCCCTGTGATGCATGCATGTGTGCCGCAGTTTTGCACAACAATTTCAAAGCACAAATAAAAAAAAACAAACGCGAGCACCAAAACTTTCCTCGCTTTCGGCACGGCACGGATAGTTATGGCATTGTTAAAAATTTCCACAAAGCAAGTGGGGCCTACCCAACTTCTGTCGGAACAGCTAACAATCCTCACTAACGAGCGAGGGGCCGCCCCTTGTGGTTCGGTTCGCCGAAACATGGTTTGACTAGTTCTTGCGAAACCCACCGCCACCATCTTCGGTTTTCCTTCGTTCCCCAAACACTTCACTTGCCCAGGTCAGGTCGATGCTCTGTGAAGTAACGAGCTCCACAGGCTTTACCAGATGCTTCACGGGCTGGTTTGCCTGCTAGGGTAGCGAACCTTGCAGCGCAGACTATCCTCCCTCGAACCGAGAACATGATGCTAAGCCTTCTGAATGTATGTACCTCCTAAAGCCTCAAGAGGGATGGTTGAATCACTTTATGTACATACACACACCCATCGGCACACGAAACCTTTCCACACTCATGGTGTAGTGCCTCCGTGTGAGTGTGTGTATGCGGTATGAAAATGAATTAATTAAAAAAGTGTATCATATTATTTTTCACTCCACTCCTTTGCCGCACATGAAGGATGACGTTCGTTTCGTTTTGTTTTTGTGGTCGAGCAGGGGAGGGGCACTAGACAAGTTGTCGAGTATCTGACAGAAAAGTCAACCTGTTATTCATTACGGTAATGAATACACGCTTCCTCCCTTGGCAACGGATGACTGTTCTCGGATGACCAGTAAAAGGATGTTTCATTACACGTGTACACGTTCATTTGAGAAGCGGCAGAGTGTTTGAAACATGTTATGAAGCTCTTCCACCGATCGGTCGCAATCGCATTAAGTGAGGTGTGAAGAATCGAATACACGTGGCAGGTGTATCAGCAGCAACATTAATTGGCTTAGGATAAGATTATGTGATTGGGATGATTGGGTGTACGAGCGAAGTATAAAGCACTGTTTGAAGACTCTTTACAGCATTTTGAATGGAGAAAAGCAGGATGGGTGTTTAAACCTCGAATTGGAAAATATCCATGAAAACCTTTTGTTGGTTCAAAACTTGGATATAATAAACAGAACACAATTTGCACAACAACAAAAAGGAACGGGAAACCATGTTTAAACCAGATGCTTTCTCTCGTCCTACCACTTTTTCACTCTTTCATACTCTCTATAGTTTATCCTCAAAAAGTAGTACAACATCTGTGCTCTTAATCGGATCAATTATTCATTTTCGGTAGGATGGAAAAGAGTACACTTACGGTAATTGAGTAAATACGGTGCGCGCAAGCAATGCGGGCTCGACAAAGTGTGGTGATGCTGCAAAAACATACGAAACAACAAAGCAAACCAATGCAACAAATAATTTGATTTAACAATATCCAATAGAAAAGGAAACCAAACGAAAAAGAAACGAAAACTACGCATCCGATAGCATTAAACGATAAAATACCCACCAATTTACGTAGCAGCAAAACAAAATAATAACGAAACATGTGATAAAAATCAATAAAAAAAAAACAACAACAAAACACACTGTGAAATAGTATAGGTAAATTTTGTATTAAATTACTCTCGTCCGCCGTGTACATATTTATCGATGAAACATGATAACGCTAACTAAAACCCTCGCGTACTGTCCACCGCGTTGCTATTCGAAGTTTGTATGAGTGTCGTAGAACACTTGCTAATGAAATTAAGATGAATCTCCAGCCACTGTGGTGTGTGCGCCAATAACATACGTGAGAATATCTTAATGCCGCACTGTGAGCGCGCCTCGTAGTAATGTATTAAATAAAACGTATTTGGAAACTAAACTAAAATTATATAAAGGTATATCTACAAATCATATTCGTTCGGGCAAGGGGAATCGTTTGCTGTGTGAAAATCAGTGACGAAGAAGGCAAGAAAATTGCAAACCAGAAATCGGAACAGCAATTACACCCGGATTCGATGCGCGCTGTAATCCGATTAATGGAGCGCGGCGCACGTTTTTCTTTCCCGTCCCAAGAGAAGAGCCAGGGGAAAATTATCACACCGTAAATGTTCGATTACATGTATGGTCTCCTATCACACCCACACCAGCCTGTTCTCTCCGCTAAATGAACGATATTTTCTACTCATTCCGCGTCGAACCAGCGTGTGTGCGCAGGATAGACGTTTCATTTCTTATATATCTCTCTACGAACGTCACGCCTGTTACTTCCTGCGACCGACAGCAGAACAACGGTTGCAACAGTACTGCCTAAGAACAACGAAAAAAAAAAACCATCACATTTGCACTGACCTCTCGCGTCGCCCTTGGAAACGCGCCTTTCCCAAAGGGTATCATTCTCTCGTCGCCGTCGTCGTTGTGAAGCAGATTTTTTGTTGCTTTTGCTGCTCTCGCTTGCCCACGCACTTCATCCGAGTAGCTGCAGCAATTGTTGCCGGCGGTATCTAATTAAATTTGTCCTAACTTTAGTAGTGCCTGTTGTCTGCCTGTCTGCCTACACCATGCACTCGCCATTTGCCGTGCAATTATCCTCTTCCATAATGAAGAGGGAAAGAACGGTTCAAGTTCGCCTAGTTTGTGTGCTGCGTCTATTTTTTTTTGTTATTGCTGCCCTCTGTCTAGTGTTTCCTTTCGTTCTCACTTCTATTCTGTTCTCAGTCGATTGGCACTGTTATTTAGTGTGTTTCGTTGGGAAATGAAAAACGGAACGGGAACGATGGGTAGCGAACCGGGAATGATACAGAACGGGTGTGCGTTTAGTCTGCGACAGTAGAGGATCGCAACCATGGAACAAAAAAGTCAACGATGCTCCGAACGTCGAAGCCATGAAAAACGGTTCCAGCTTATTCCTCTCAATGCTTGATTCGGTTCGCGTTTTTTACAATAGTTTGCGAATACAGCGAAGAAAAAATGCACCAATCCGGCTTGAGAAAGATTTATTTAAAACATTATCGCACCGCACGCCACATTTCTCGGTATGAACAGAAGCGCAAAAAAAACGCTCACTCACGGAAGATTAAAGTGCAGCGAGTAATCACGTAATTAAAATCAGCGGCAAAAAACGGAATTTCCTTCTCCCCATCGGTCGGTCGCTCATCGACGGCGATGGCCACTCATTGTCCGGATTTACGGATCGCCAGCCTGGCCAGCGCTTTTTTTCTGGAACTAGTGTTTCCTCCTAATCCTTCCGACAGGATAGTAAACGGTTGTACAACTGCCGCTCGCAAAAATGGGGCTCGTTAGTGGCCTCTGGCCATGGACAGCTGTTAGAATAATAAACAAAGACAAAACGGACACCCAAAGAACCGGATCCGAAAACTGAAACTCGACGCAAACATAATATTGCGGGACTCGCATTGGTTCTGCTGTTGTGGTGTTTGGGTGTTCTCCGTTTTTTTTTCTTTTGCAACCCATCCGGTTCGGCTTTCATTTATAATAATTATCGCTCGACACGTGACCCACGGGAGACCATGTCGCTGTGAGAGCGATGTTGCCATACCATCATTTGTTATGATATTCAAGCACGAATAAAACACGGCCCCGTTGTCGAAGCGCCACGGGCTACACACACACACACATACAGGCAGGCAGTAAAAACATGTGACGGTAAATAATCATAATCCGACCGTGGGATTATGGGTATTTGTTACTTTTTTTTTTCGCTATTTGCCATTTTTGTTTGCACGCAAAGCGCAAAAATCCTCGGAATTTGTGTTGAAATTCTGCATAAGGATGGTAGAAAATATGTTCACATCCTTTTTTCCCCCACCCGCCGCCCGCACTCTGTACCGTTCCCGTTGATCGATAACTTCCGGATTAAGCGAAAGGGGGAGGGGAAAGAAAAATATACACTAACAGCCTCCAATTTGTTCGCGGCGGAGCCGCAAAAACCCCCAACGAAACTTTCACAACGTATCGTAAAGAGGAAAAAAAAAATCCAAACTTAACCTAGCTAACGAATGCTCTGTGCTTGTTCCGAACTTCGATCGGAGCCGTTTTAGCTTCGAACGTCACGTCCAAGTATCACCTCTTTACCTTGCCTTTCCCTAATGCACCGCGCACGCTTCACTTAAGCTAACTCTGTTTGCCTTTAAAAGTAATACACAATGTGAGTGTGAACTATGTAATAGCGATTAAAAAGTATAAGAAAAACTAGTATCCCTAAACGTGTGGGCGCGCATTGGAGGCAGCTTCCGATGCGGATGCACTTTAAAGTCTCTACGTCGTCTTTTTCGTCGTCGTGGTTCGTCGTCGGTTTCTTCCCCTCCGTGTCGCATGTCGATCGAAATTCGCTAGCTCCTAGTTCCGTACCGCACGGGCGCAATTAAAAACTACACGTACAGTACACTTGACTCGCTAAAGCTATTTCCGTTGCAAATCTCGCGAATTCCACCGCGGAATTCCTTCCTACACTAGAATACGCTCACACACACACACCAAGGATCAGCGGGCGGGAGGCTTTCTCTCGCGGTTGGTTCGTTTTGTTCATTTTGCGTGTTTCGCGCATCTAAACCTATCGCCGTTTTACTGTGTGCGTTTTGCACTTCCCACGGACCATCGTCCGTGTTCACTCGATTCGATCGTTAAGGTTGTTGAAATGCTAGAATTTAAATTATAGTCTCATACTCACGCACATACACATGCACACGTATATTCTACACTAGACCGGGTATCGTCGTCGGGGGTTTGGTCCTCGGTGCCTAGACCTCGGTGCCGTCATCGCATTCGTCCGCTACCACCAGCGGGGCGGTGCTGGTGTTGGTTGTGCTGTTTAGCCCACCGTTGCTACTCGCCGTCGGTGGAACCTGACCGCTCGGTGCGGAGGAGCTCTGGTCGTCTCCGGTCAATACGACGCCGACGGGCGATGGTTTCTTCTTCGGTTTGGGTGGTGGTCGGGGTGGAATTTTGCTGCGCGTTGTCGTCATCACCGGTCCGTAGATGGCCGACTGGTCGAGATCGAACCCGCTCAGACCGGTTGATTGTCCACCCGCGAACGTCGGTGCTAGTGCCTCCGGTATAGCCTCGTAGTTGCCGTGGCCCAGAAGCGTGCTGTTTGGCGTTGCCGTCTGTCCACCGGGCGTTGCCGGCAGTGGTCGGTCCTTCATGCTGTACTTCGTGAGCGGGGTGGACGTGAGGGCGGTCCCGGTTGCGGTCGATCCAAGCTGGCCTCCCGGTCGCACGCCCGTTTTGTTTAGCTTCAACGTCGAGTTGCCGGATGCGGTCGTCCGGAGCCCCAAATTATCGTACACCGGTTCGCATACGCTCAGCGACATGTCGATGGGTGAGGTGGGACTGGTCGCACCGCTGTGGACACCGTGACCACCGGCCGGCAGCAGTTCCGCCGTCACCGCCGAACTCATCGACGGCGTCCAGCTGGGGGTGCGCTGTTTGCGCGGGATTGTCACGTACCCCTGGTGCTTCAGGGCGACCGGCGGATAGATCAGTGGGGCCGGTGTGAACGGTGAGTTCGCCCGACCAGCCGCTATCGCTATCGTACGGCCCGTCTTCGGATGCTGCAGCGTGCGGAACCCGGCCGGCATTTGGCCCGACCCACCACCACCGCCACCGAGACTCGTGCCCGGCCCGGTCTGGTAGATTGGGCTCGCGAGCGGCGATTTACCGTAGATGCGCCCGTCGTGGATGTTCGACATCGAGCTCTGTATCGAGGGCGACTGGGGGAAGCGCGCCGAGAAGGCGAGCAGATCCGGCGGCAGGTTCGTACCGCAACCGTCATCTACGAATGTGGCTCGGGAGCGCGGGTTCGTGTCCGACAGCGCCACCGAAGCCGTTTCCTCATCCTGCGCGACTAGAAAAGAACGGCAACGATTAGAGTGGGGAGGATAGAGAAGAAACCGTGGGGAAGAGAAAGAGAGAGAGAGAAAGAGGAGGAGCAGGAGGAACAGGAGGAGGAGAGAGAAAAAGATCTTATGAGATGAGAGTCTGGTCTCAGCTTCCATCGCGCCGGTGTGGAAAGCCAAGGTGCGGCTCGACCGAAAGCCACCGCGTGTTCAGTGTCTAGCGAACGGAAAAGTGGCTACCCAGAAGCACGTGCAAAAATTATGAATCAAAGCAAATGAATCACAAAAAAGAAGGATAAAACAGTCATCGTAATGTGGCTACTTGAGCGAGGAAACAGTACTCAACAGAAATTAAGGTTAGAGTGAGTTGCGGAGAAACATTACGTCATCTCGATCTCACAAAATAATAAGAATTTCTCAAATTAAAAAAATGAAATGGTAAATCATTTAGAAATGTGAAGCTATTAATAACCAATTGAGCTGTTTCCTCGTATTTAATCTCAAAACCTATGCTAAAGACAACAGAAAGCATTCGATTTTTTTAGATTGATTAAACTAATATTACTTGACTAGGCAAGATTATACATCCTTCACACGTACGTGGCCAATTTGTATTAAATTATTAAAAAACTTTTATTGTAAACTGTACTGCTAGGAATTAAAAAAAACAAACACATCTCATAAGAAGCTTTAAGAATGGAACTATAAAAGGATTAACTAACGAATCTGCCTGCAATTTGCATAAAGATTTTATGGGATTTAGGGAATATATTAAGTTACGTTACTGTCTGAAATGTGACATCAAATTCTATCATCTAATATTTCAGCATACAGGCAGATTCGTCAGTTTATCAAAAGAAACCACACAAACAAAGAGCGAACTACTAAAGAAACTCATAGTTAGGCATCTAACATGAGGCTCGTCTGTGTATCATACTCACCAAAACCAGTCTCTTCCAGCAGCGTTCGTTTGGCCTCGTGCTTCTCGTCGTACTCGCCACCGATCCCGCCACCCTGTCCACCGGCACCGCCCGGTCCCTTCTCGCCCCCATCGATGTCCACCCGGCGCGGCGGTTTCTCCACCGGGTTCACCTCCGTCAGCAGGCTCTTCTGCATCTCTACGATCACCGACCCACTGTCCAGGATCGAGTCGTTCTGCGATTTGTCCATCATCTTCGTGCTCATCAGCCCGTTCTCGCTCATGGTGGAGTTTTTCTTGAACCGCCGCTTCCGGCAGCACAGACAGTACAGCAGCGCCCACACGACGATCACGAGCAGCAGCATCAGCGCCACCACCACCAGCACGATCTGCAGGATGTCCTTCGACCGGGTGGCGGACGTGATCGGATGCGGATCCGCCTTCAGGTCGAAAAACTGTTCGCTCTCGTCGATGCCACCGCGGTTGGTTGCTTTGCAGACGTACGCACCGCGATCGGACGGTCGCACGCCGACGATGGTCAGCTCGGACACGAGTACCTCCGTTTGGTCGCGCGCGTTCGTCCGTACGGCTTCCGTCACCCGCAGCCGCTGGTCGTGCCGTGAGAACGAACGCTTCTGGAACAGCCAATCGATCTTGGGCAGCGGCAACCCGGTCACCTTGCAGATGAAGGTCGCATTTTCGCCCGCACCCGGGAACTGCATCCGGTTCTCGACGATGCTCGGCGGGCACGCGAAGTCATCCAGCTCGATCTCGTTCCACTGACGTCCGGCGAGCGCTTTCGGCACGCTGCAGGACGTTGGCGACGTGTAGAGATTCTTCGCCAGCACGTACTCGGCGAAACTGCGCAGCGTGCAGCTACAGTTCCACGGGTTGTTCGTGAGCGACAGGCTGGTCAGCTTTTCGAGCCCCGCGAACGATTCCTTCCGCAGCGCCTGGAGCTCGTTGTAGTCGAGCTCGATCTGCGACAGGTTCGGCACGTTGACGAAGCTGTTCAGCGCTATCCGGACCAACCGGTTCCGGCCCAGGTGCACCTTCGTCAGGTACTGCAGCCCGTAGAAGAGGTTCTTGTCGATCCGCTCGATCTGGTTGTTGTTCAGGATGACGACGCGCAGCTTCGTGAGGTCGTCAAACACGCCCGCCTCGAGCGTGGTCAGGTTGTTGTTCGCCAGGTCGAGCTCGATCAGGATCGTGAGGTTGCGGAACGCGTCCCGATCCACCCGCTTCATGCCGTTGTTCCGGAGGTACAGCTTCTGCAGGTTCGTCTGGTGGGCCGCCTCGAACGTTTTCGATTGCAGCTCCTCGATTTGATTGTGCGATAGGTCGAGTATCTGCAGCTCGTTGCTTAGCTCCTGCGGTACCACCGGCAACCGCTGGTTCGTACAGTCCGCACTCTTTCGTCCGCTTTTCCAGCTGCACTTGCAGTTACTGCACTGTTTGGTGAAATCGGATTCTTCGTTCCCGTGCGAGACGCTCGTGAGTAGCTGCAGGAGAAGCAACACCAACATCACACCGTACGTCGTCCCGAGACGCTTCATCCGGGCCGGTCTTCTTCGCCCCGTTGGTGGCATCGCTGTTTTCCTCACTGTATCACCACCATCGGTCCACTCACTTACTCCCGTCCTTGGGCAGGTCGTCGCGTTAGGACACATTTTGGAATACCTACCCTACACAACCGCACCACACCACCGCTCCACACTGAACACTTGCACCACCAAACCGACTCCAAAGTGCTGTTTATTCACCGGCGCTCCCAACTGCTCCCGGTCGACGTCCACATAGACCGTGTCGTCTGTTGGAAAACGGTGCACGGATCTCGTGCACCACCGCAAACGGGGGCGGAGGGCGCGTGGAAATTGGTTGCGATTATTTCCGCTATCAGATGATGATTATCATTGAAATTGTGTTTGCCTTCTATTTATTTAGCCTCCGCACCGGCCGCTCCCGAGCGTCGTGCGTGCATCTTCCACCGGGATGCCTCCGGGATGTCGCGAGTCGAGCAGGGGGAAGACAAGCAAAGCGCACGTCTAGCTTCTAAGAAAAGCTAGCTTTTTGCCAACCGTGGCCGTATGATGGGACGTTCTTCTCTACACGACACGTGCACGACGGTGCAGATGATGACGATGCTTCTGCTGCTGTTCCATTTCCCGGTGCTGCTCACTTCCCGGTGGCAACATGTTTGCCGGTTTCATTCGTTCGGAGCCATTCGTTCGCTTGAGGTTCGGGTCGGTGCAATTGTTGCGCTGCGACTATTTCTTCTGCGTGCTGCAAATGGACAGAGATGAAAGCAACAAAAAAAGGGAAAGATGTAGCATACCGTCAGCGTATAACAAAGGTAATCGAGATGTTAGCACGGGAGGAAAGATTTAATTTGATAGTGAAAATAAGAACCGTTCCGTTCCCTCGGGGCTAGACACAATTTGTTAACCCACGACATCGTACCATCTGCGGGTGACAATTCGCTACCAGGGCAGTGAACGGTGATAGAAGAAATCATCGTTTTGGGGAAGATTTTACTGTGATTTTGACAATTGTTATTGCTATGGCAACCGTGTACCATTTCGCAGCAAGCAAAACATAATTGTAATTACAACGAAGGGAAGCAGCAATTGAAGGGAATACTAGTTGACTTTTTTTAGCTAGTTTTTGTAATTTTAGACAATATTTGTATTAGTACCACAAAATTTTTCATGTTTCATATGAAAATCAATAAATTGTTTAAAAATCAAAATTATTCACATTACTAAATCTTCATCGTTCTTTCATTACTCTATAGTATTCAAAGTTTGGTGCACTTAATGTTATCAATTGGTCATTCCTGGGCGCACCAAGATATCCCATAAACTGAAATCTCAACTCTCAAGTGCGCAATGAAAAGAAAATACGTGTTTTAATAGTTTTCTTGGTTGATTCTAATGCTTTTTTTTTGCTTATCGACCCCAGAACAAACTTTTCCAACAACCGCCAACCACCATTAGACGCGCACCTAGCAGAACCGCACATATTCGTATCTCGCACATGAACACGCGCGGGCAACATTATCATGTTACGAACGTTCTGCGACCCAGTGGCGGGTATAATTTCATATCTCTATTGAAGCGTCGGTTTTCTATTTTTCTTTTCGTCGTATTTTTCCCCCTCCCTTCTCGAACGAATGCCACCCCGAAGACGCATAAAACTTTATCAACACGCTCGCTTTTAGCGTCCTCATCCTTCGTATTGCCCGTTCGTAGATGTGCGTTACAGCTCGCTTGCCACTACGTTCTCGAGCGACGAACGGTGAATATTATTTTACGTCAAATGTAGTTGTAACTTTTGAAAATAAAAAAAAAACGCTCGGTAGAGCAGCCGCGCGTTGTTGGTGGACGGGAAGCGTCACAAGTGCGACGCGACACCGGGGGTGCGAAAAGCCATGCACGATTTCAACGGCTTACAGCCAGACGCAAGGCGGCAGACACATTTTGTCTCCCCGGGCGAACATTTACCTTTCGAGCGCCTTTCACTGCAGCTCGTATCTCTGATGCTACTGCTACGTCCCTTGAAGGCATTCTTTTCAATTCATTTGATTTTCCTATCCACCCACGTCAGCGGGAGGGAGGAATGAATGCACCGAGTGAACCGTCGACGACGTCATTGCAGTGAGATGCATTATGCTGCAAACAAACCCTCAAGAGGCGCGTACGTGTGTTTTTCACATTCACATTCACGTATGGTACGATCTCTCCCGCTTCCCTCCACCCAGGACGCCCGAGACGGTTTCCTTTCCATGTACAATCCTTTTAACTTATCGCGCACTCCGAATCGAATGAATGTAAGAGTGCAAAGGATAAAATAAAGAAGGACGTAGCCTGCTTCCGCTGCTTCCGTTGCTGCTACTTGAGCAAATATGTTGAATTTTGCACTGGTTTCCGTCGGCTGCGTTGAGCTGTGATGGGAGGGTTCACTAGTTTTCCGACAAGCTTATCGCGCCTCTGGGATTCTCGTGCCTGATTGGGATGTTCAAAGAAGCCAATGCGGAGGCGGCGGCGATGGCGTACGGCTACAGCTCTTTATGTCAGTAGGAAAATATTATTACAACACAAGAGAGCTTCTTAGGAAGCGCGAGGCAAAAAAAAATGCTACACTGCAAAACACATACACGACGCAAGGAATGCTGGAGGATGATGATGTTGATGGAGCGTTTCTGTTGTTGTAGTTGCCATCTCTGCATCCAGAGCCAGGCAAAACGTAAAAGTGGCCCTGTTTGCACCCTCGGCTACACAAACCGAGCTGGTGATCGTGTCATCGGGCCCGATGCGTAGAGGAATTTAATAACACAACTTTGTTGTCTCTGCTAGGCAGGCAGAAAGCCGGTCGGGTCGGGTATATACCATCGGAATCATCAACAACAGCTTGGCTTGCAGCATGTGTGTGTATTTGTGTGTGAGAAAAGGCAGCATACGTTGTCGACGGGATATAGAGCCACGAGTGCATTGTTATTTCAACAACAACCGCATATACACGCTCTTCTCGTTTGTTTGTCAGTATGTCATAAACCCATTTTCTGGGCTTACCCCAAACCTTTCCCATCGTCCGACAATGGGTGAGTGATGACAGATTTCAAAATTTGTGGTACAAACACTCTGCTTCTGCCGACACGAGCGGCAGCAGGCCATGAGAAAGTTCCACAGCAGAGTTACCAATACACGCTCTGGTCGTGATGGCCGTGTGGGTTTGAGTCTTTGCACAGTCGTTGTGCTGGGATTATTGCAGCATTAGAGATCTGTAGATAATGTAGACCGGATACTCTTATTGCAGCAATAAACACAAGTTTTGGCAAATTAACGAGAATTTTTTTTTGTATTGGTTATTTTCTTATGGATTTTTTAAAAATCTAATTGCTAAAATTGTTCCTTTTTCTATCAAATTTTATTTAGTTCAAAGAAATATTCCTCTTATAACATTCCAAAGCAATCAGCAAAAAATGAGAATTAAAAAAAAATTGAAATATTTCATTAGCGAGAGAAAGACATGTGTATGGTCCTTAATAATTTTTTTAAAAATTACCAAGAATAATAAAGACTGTAGATAAAAACTTTTTAACGGGCTATAAAAGTTTCGAGTGTTTTAAAAACCTGTTTACCAAGTTTGATAGTGCATAATAAAAGATTTAATATTTTGATAAGAAATGTGAATAATTATTCTCATGCACCGGCGGAAGAGGATGTGATTAAAAAAAAAAAAACATCCTCCCACTGCCAAACTGTTTATGTACATTATCACCCTCTGCTTACCATTAGCAGCGAGGCAGCTCCCGTAATGAGGAATCCCTCCAGGCAACAGTGCGCTACAATGTGTCGTTTTGCTCGTTTTACCCCTTCCCTGTGCATTAACACACGTAGACGCACGTAACGTGCACGTTATTGTTATCATTTGGTATAATTTTCAGCCATAACTACATTACGCAGATGCAACCGCAGACCTGGTGCAATGTGAGTTTTCCACCTCAAAGGCGAGAGAGAGTGAGAAAGAGCCGGTGAGCGAGAAAGTGCTAATGCATTGCAAACCCACCTGGGAACTGGCTAGCGGTGAAAGGATTGCTGTCGCCCCGAAAAAGCCCGTGGGTACAATTTGGCCGGGGTGAAAGACTCCACCGGCGCTGGTGCTACTGGTTCGTGGTTTTAATAATACCTTTCGTGGTAGTAGGCGGTGGATGTCTAAGAAAGGAAGAGGCGTGTGTGCTCTCTACAATCATGCTCTACAACGGTACGATTTGGCAGAGGTTGGTCTTGTTAGGCTAAACTACTAGCACGGCAAAAAGGACACAACTCTTGGTGTAGCGTTCCCAAACTTGGTGGTCCTCTCGTTGGCGCACCGAAAGGACGCACCGTTCGTGCTCGTTCTGCATTCCGAAATAATACAACCTCGAGCTTCTTTCTTTTTGTTAGTTATTGCGGGTTTGAGTCTCGCTCATGTTTCCCACCGTGTGCTATATTATTTTGATTACAATGTGATGTGGAAGGTGTGGATGGGGTAAATTTTAATGTGATGCATATTAAATAATGTACGTTCGGAGCAGCTGGGCCGCCGGCAGCCATGCAGCATCCGTGCTAGGTGCCGGGGTCCTTTATGCACATTGCACATCCTGCACACGGTGCATGGGAGCCCGTGCCACGAAACCTGTGGTGCTTTATTTGCTTTTTTTTTGTTGAGAATGGAGCTTTATTCTTTTATCCGCCCGGTGTACAGACACGCTGCAGATAGGTGAGCTCTTTTTTTTGGTGGAGAAGTTTGCATTTTAAATCCCCACTTTGCTGCCCCATTATGATCGTTGATGAGTAACGACGATGAGGTGAGACTCGGGTTTTGCTGCACATTTGCTGCCGAAGGCTTATGTGGGCAGCGTGGGAAGAAAAATTCTAGTTGAAGTGATGGCAACATGTTGAATTAAAAGGCTTAAAAAATGTACGGCTCGGGTTCAGAGAAGGTAGAAGTGTGCTCTTATTTGAAACGAGCTCAAAGGAGTATCCAATATAAAAGTAGATTCAGGAATTGGGTTTTTGTGCGAATATCAAGTCGGAAATAATACTTTAACAAAATAACAGTTTATCTATTTTTTGTTGGCAAATTATGAATGATGAAATTTAAAGGTTGAAGGCATTTTGTAGAATTTCATCCCCACAGAACGCACAATTTAAACGTTCTTGTTGCCTGCGGCCAGTGTTCACGGTAGCTAAAACTATTATAAGACACAAAATGGCGTTTCCCAAAATGAGTGTTTAATTTTACGTTGTATGGAAAACTTAAAAAAAAAGAAGACATATGAAAACACATAGTTAACCAGCAAACGTAATACATTTTTGTTTGATCTCGAAGGTTTCGTATTAGGTGGAAGAGCGTACAACCAACACACGATCGTTGGAACATTTGTAAACTCCCTAACCCTAACTAACCGGTTGGTGCGATGCTTTCCGGAGGAAGGTTTCAATCTACCAAAGTGAATTCCTGCCAACCTGCTAACCTGGCGTCATGTTTCCGACATGGTTCTCCTTACAATGCTTCTTCTCTTTTGAGCGCGCTGAGCCGATGGTTGTCTGCACGTGAGATGCGAGGCGGTAATAATCATCGGTATTGTGCCGGGACGAAATGGGTTTGGCCTGTTACGGGCGCCTCAATCGTGTCTGGGGAAAGAAAGCTAAATAGTGTGTGTGCAGTTTGGTCTGAGAGCCGAATTTTGTCGGGGCACATGTTTTCCATACTCGAATATTTCATTTTCATCCCGGTGGATGGAGGATTCCCGAGTGAAGCGACTTTGTTCGGTTTGTGTGCTTTTCCACGCAGTTGGATTGGAATGTATTTTTTTTTTTACGTTTTTTGGATGGTCACGATGACTGCGGTCCCATGTTACCGTGTTATTTCATTACAGCGCTATGTTGGGAAGCTGCTTTGTAGCACCAATCTACCAAGAACAAAAAAAATAAATAAAATACGCACTCCTGACCGACTGGTACAGGTGAAACGTACGGTCAAATAAAATGTTGCGGTAGTAGCAGTAGTGGTAGTGGTACATTTCCAAGGAAAATTTCGCAGCATATTTGGCCACGATCGCTTCGTTCGACCGTTTCCCTTTGTTGGGCGCTGGTTGGGGAGGTTTTGTGTTGTTGTCGCCGCGAGTAAACCATTTTCGTTGGAATCAAATTTGGTATGCATTTTTTACACCCACACCTGGGATCGCAAGCATAATCTTCTCGGCTCGAATTTGTCCCTTCTCCCTCTCCCCTCTCTTCCCCCCTCGACAACCGATCGGGACGTTCCACTTGCAGGGCATTTCCCACACATTCGGGAGTTGTTTAAATGGGAAATTTTCTACCTCAATTGGCAGCAAACCATTTACACAGCTCCCGGGGAGAAAAAAAACCCGGTCAGCTTCGATCTTCGGTGGAGGCTGACCATTTTTTCCCTCCCTGGCCCGGACTGTCCGGAACACCCAGAAGTGGAAACGAATCGACCCAATATTGTAGCAGGGTAGAGGAAAAAGCAAGGAAATGTTCATTTTTCACACCGATGTGTTTAGGACCAGTCCGGTACCGCCACTGTGGACTTCGCGTACCACACCAGAATCGATCGATAAATTATTCACAAAAAAAAAATAAGAAAAACATACCAGCCATGAAAAGTTGATTCAATATTTTGCTCACGGTTTCCCCGGAAGTGAAGCAAACCCGGTGGCGCTGTTGGAGGTAGTGTTGGTGGTGAAGAAAAACTTCATACATCTTCTGACAGTACCCCGGCTGAAGGAAGGAGGCTCGATTTAAGGCTGCCCGATGTGGATAAAGTTAGTTGGTTTTTCCGGCTTTGCCGGCTTTTCCTTCCGGGCGGTAAAGTTCGGTGTGGATTGTTGCTGCCCTCAGTAAAGTAAAGAACACACACACACTGGAACACTCAACCGACACCGACACAAAACTTCGTTTAACATTTGCGTACGCGATGTGCAAATGGGAAACTTCTCCACCGGAAAAAGTAAATTCTTTTCGAAGAATTTTCATTGATTTGTTACCACCGGTTTCTCACATATACACGCACACATACACACCCACAGGTGCCGGTAGTTTGTGTCCATCCAAAAGGTGGTACGGGAATGAGCAGCCGCGTATGCTGTTGAGTTTGAGTAACATTTTTGTGTTAATAAAATCCTGTGCTTCTTCTACACCGAAAAGCTGGGTTGTAAATTGCGAACCCAGCAGGTGTTAGAATTTTCTTCTTTTTTTCGTTTTTTTTTCCAGTACCACCGTACGTAGAACAATAGGATACGTGCATATGTGCGTGAATTATATTTCATTCAACAGATAAGGGTTAAATTGGGGTCGCTTGGTGTAAAATCCGTACCGAATGCGGATGCTATAAAGTTTAAAATTTTATTTTTACCCAGCGACCCGTAAGGGCCAGCCGGATACAAAGCACATTTCTGTGCGTTTTTCCACTTTATTGCGGGTTGATTGGGGTGGAGTTAACTAAGTGAAATTAAATGCGATACGCATCGGAAACAGGTTAAGGTTTTGGCGTTTCTGTTTCGGACACATTGTGTGCCGACACGGGAAATGTGCGAGAGCGCTTTGTGTGATGGTTTGTTTGAACGTCAACATTTCTCATTAACCCGCCTGTGCCCTAGCGGCGCTTACATATCCCATTAGCGATAAACAAGATCCTGTAAAGTTGATACAAACCAATCATTGCGAAAGCTCGCGGTCATTGTTCCAGCGATTGAATTCCGTACGGTGCGTACCGCGGTGACAATCCGACCATTGAGCTGCCACAGCTCATGCTCACTATGATTTATCGAACCTTTTCCGTCTCTCGATCGCACGCTCCGCTCCGCTACGGGTACGGGTATAATGTGGTCCTACGCACGGTACACACGTACCCTTACACGCAAATCCCGGCGGGATCCAATTTCGAAAGCAATCAACAGCTTAACCTGTTCATAAGCTCCCTTTTGGTGTAAAGTTTTCCACCCTGCGGGTTGAGGGACAGACAACTAACCGGTGTCGTCATCGTGTCGTGCCCGCGATGCTCGGTGCTTGCGAGGGAAGACAGGGACCGTTGGGAAGGTGAAACTCGCACACGGCACCGGAAGGGATGTATCGGAAGTTTGATAAAATATTGAGCCCTATTTAATTAAAACTAGTTGCCACAGCTTACCACCTTGTAAAGGGGAGGCAAGCAACTAAGCAACCCCTCACCGTGTGAGCGTGGGTCGAACATAACTTTCTTCCATCATATACCTTGGATGGAGAGAAATTGTCCTTTCCCAGCGTATCTCACACCGAAACCACTTTCAAGTTGGCGTCGTCGAGCAGTAGCGCAGAAGTGGTAGGTGTTTTGAGCGATTCGTTTGATTGCATTTGCATCTAATTCCATTACCACGAGCAACCACGGCCAACCGAGCCGAGATTTACTTTACGGAGGCGATTGTTCCACCCACGTTACGGGTTGATGGCAATATCCGCTTCGATCCTTGTGGCTATTGTTTTGGCGTGTATTCGTGGTAGGGCCGTTTTTGCCCTCACAAGGGAGTGTTACCAGCACGTTCATTATGCTAATTAAATTATTGAGGTTTGGTTTTTAACAGGACGAATTTCCGGATGTTGTTCAGCAGTGTTATCGATTGGATATTAAATATAAATCGGAAAATGCCACCATTGTGTAGTATGAATCATTTGGCTAGCTTCATGAATCTTTCATGCGAGATTCATTCATGAATTTTAGATCAATTTAGAAAATGAATCTGGAAAATGAATTCGAGATCCAATAAGAGTGACAAATCTAAATAGCAATAATCTTATCTTTATAAAGCATTGTTAGAATAGCGCTCCAGAATTAAAATA
>JXWZ01009001.1:0-14825 GCA_000956215.1 Anopheles farauti No. 4
TGGTAGATCGTTCGAAATTGATTCGCGAAGGGCAGGAAGTGACATTCGCTATGCTTATCAACGGCCAATTAAATCTATTTTTAATGCAACCCGTGACACCGGGACAGTAATTTCCAAATATGCTAATTATTTACGCCGGCCCAACCAACGCATTAAAGCTGCTCTTGTTTAAACTTCAACTTTCATGAACTTTTGTACAAAAGACAAATAAACGTAATCTGTAGCTAGTTGCCGAATTTGTATTAAGCTTACCTTCAATTTCTCCGATATTTGAAATAAATCAAAACAATCTCAGTAGTCAATCAGTAGTAGCCGTTCTTTATGATAGAAAACATCCCATTTCAATGATTGTACTCATCATCTTCAGAAGAAAGGTTTATCAAATACAGTGAAGAACATTTCCTATGCCGTGTTCATCCCTTCTCCAATCGATTTGCATGCTTTTGCAAAAATGTAAACATTCAATATGCCGATCGTTTCCGTCGTCTGCTCACCGTATGTTGCTCGGCATTCCGGTATGCAAAAGTCAACAAAACAAAATGGATGTTTGCCCTCCGAAAGCGATGTTTTCCTTGGCCCACAGTCGTGCGCAATTGCTGTATTGTGTTTCCTCAGATGCGAACTCTTTTTCCGGAAGCTCATGCCGAGAGGGAGTGCTTTTAAGTGTTTTTGTTTTGTCCATGAATGATTTTACTGGTGGGGAAATATTTATCAACGATGCTTGGAGAGCTCCAACCATATGAAAACAATCATAAAGCAAGCTCACACGGTCTATGTTGTGCTTGAAGAATGACATAATAGACATTTTTAGTTTTAATATATTTATTATTATCTATTATTATTGAATGAACCATTTTTTAAGGGAGAGAATAGACTTTCAAACATATCTTTTTCCACTAATAACATTTTTACCATTTTTAATTCGTTGCCTGGTAGTACACATTTACTTATAAACGTATGCAAATTAAATAACATAAACGATTCTCCAAAATGTTGCCTGCCTGTACTTTGGGAGTCTTTCACAAAGAGATTGTAAGAGTTTGTACCGGCAGTTTACCTTTTCTGTGCAAAACAAATTGCAGTTAATCCTGCAAAGAGCAGAAGCTGTTCGAGCTTTGAAATCTGCACAAACTGCAACCTTTCCGAATGGAATGGAATCGCTTTTCATCGGTTTGATTAGATAAAATCGAATGAATGGAAATGTAGTGGAGCCTGAAATTAAACGCTTTAGCCCTGCCATGCTTAAAGCCACCTTGCCACCCGGGTGTACCGATAATGTTCAATTGCAGTCCCACCAACTCACCAACCATTGGAACCACCAGGGTCATCTCTTCGTTGCACATACGGTTGGCCGTTGCCGTGGCTTGGCTGCGATTGATTGGCTGCGTAAGCAAACATGAACCCTCACCCTTTTCTAAAGCGACCGATTTGCTGATCAACTGTTTGTTTTTCCATCATTTGCCATGCTAATGAACGCACATCACCGTACGTGAGGCTTTTACCCAAGCCGCCGTGTACACCGGAAATTGAAATGCGGCGTTAGATGATCATGCTCACAATTATCGTATCAAAAGGCTTCTAGAGTAGAAATATTGTCGATGGCCGACATGAGTGGGTGGGGAAGTTCACGAAGTATTCAACGTTTGTTTATTTGTTAAATATGTATCTATTATTTATTTATTTATTATGCCGTGTTTTTGTTAAACCTGTGTAAGTTAATTGCAAATTAATTGTAGCTCATTCAACTCTTTCTGGTGCATATTTACCTACATTTACCTCGTTCAGCCTATTGTTCACCTGTCTGCCTAAAGTTGTAACTACCCATTGCGTATGACCACGCACCAATCAACATTCGACCACACAGTACAACCTCGAGTGCTAAAGATCAAAAGCCTCCCGAATTGTTTGCACAGCCAGTTGGTTCGAACTCTAGCCCGATACCGAAAATGTCATTCACGATTGTGACTGACGCAAACATCCTTTGATTTCGCGATGAATAATTTAATTAGCCTACGCACCGCACCGGTGCCAAGCCTTTTTGGAAGTATTTCAAAGCGACTCCAGTGCAGCCGTAGCACGAAACGGAACGCACGGCTAACCGAAAGCGAGTCTTTTATCTTTCCGAGCCCTAAACTGCCCGCCCACTGGGATGAAATTTGAATTACTAAAGGTCAACATACGCATACAAAGCTTTCCTGAAGCGATTTTGCCAAGTTCGTAGTACGGCTAGAATGCTGTTGTGCGAGACGGTTTGAAAAGTGTATTAAAATCATGATCTGTTTAAAAATAGAAACATCTGGACATTCTGGACGTGAAGTAGACTACAAAAATGATTAATAAATCACCCCGCATGCCGTAATAGATGTAATGACGAATAAAAGAATTAATGATGATGTTTTGATTCCTCCAGAAGTCTATAATCATCTAGTAACCGATAAAATCGTGTCTGCTAGCTTAATAAATATTGATTTTTACCTACTTCATAACGCTCTATTTATCATTGTTTGAAACTTTTTTCAACTTATTTTAAGCGTGGTAGGTGCTATATAAATTAAAAATATAATTTATTTAGCATGAAGCCTCTTTTTATTTTGAGCCTCTGTGTTGCTGTCGATAATTTGATTATGCAATACAAACTATTTCCCACTTTCTGGAAAATTTTGCTTTTATATTAGTTGCTGAACACTAATTATAAGTTACATAACGAGTATATTTTGACGAATTGATTAGCAACTCCGGCAGAACATCAAATGAAAGTCAAGCTTGTTGTTACAATCATTTTCGTCTGCTTAATCTATCATGACCACAGCTTCCAGAAGTGGGTGTGTGAAAAGCCATATGTAGCACGAAACCTCAAACAGATTTTAACTTCACAGCCACAAACACCACCCCTCGCCGAGCAGCCGCCCTTCTACACCACCAGCAGCAGGAAGCGATTTACTGCAATAACATTGAAAAGCAAGGCTGAGAAAAACCAACCCTGCAGCAGTTCGACATAACCTCAACAGCTAAACCCGACACGTCCGATGACAGACCGGACAGCACAACACATCGGATATGATAGGAAATCCACAAACAAACTCAAAACAGCCAAAGCCAGATAGAGACAGTACAGTAGCGTTTACCACACGTTGAGTTGTCACTACAAAACCTCCAACACCAACACTAAGACGAACGACACGGCTCACCCGACCAGCGGGGCAAAACGATAACGAACGATAGAAAAGAGCCCCCGCCCAGTTCGGTGTGATGAAGGCAAAACTGTTGCTGCTCCCGGTAAAGTGGTGCGAGCTTCGAACAGGGCACGAGACGAGCAAAGGGAAAGTAATTTGGGGAAACCCATAATTACAAACTACGACCAGTTCCGCCCCAACGCCCAACGGAAGGATGTGCCTGCCTGCATGTGTCCTTTTGGGCCAACTTTGGATCGAACAAACGCCAGACGCCTCTCCTTCGTCTAAGCGTTACTAAGCAAAGCGCCCAGTTGCCCCTCCACATCGAGCAAGAAGGTTAATATGTTCGAATTTCAGGGTGCTATCCTTCGCTTTGTCGCTTCCTGCGCTGAGCCGCTGGAAGGTCGGAGTTGTGGAGCTTGTTACTCATTTCCTTACTCTCAAGACCTCGCGCGCCCTAGTGCCAGCGGGATTTACAAATCCTAAAGACTTCCTCACAACTATAAACCAGCAAACAAGAAGTTTGACGTAGAAGAAGTTCGTTTACGCAACCGCAACCCAACGAAAGCCATCGAGAAAACCAGGAAGCGGGAGAGAACCAACGAGCTAGTGAAAATTGTCGTATCGGTTGGTCCATAACCTTTTCCCACTGCAAAACTAGTATGAATCTAAACTTTTTGCCTGTGAGTGCGAGAGGACTTTTCTGTACGACTCGGCCATGCACAGGAACCACGCTTATGCGATTGAACCAATCGCTGCTTCGAAAGCTTTGCAATGCAAATATACAGCACGGATACGGGTAGAAAACGATATTATGTGCTGCCTGCTGCCTGCTGCACTGAGTGTATCTTCTAAGTTCCCTGTTGACAGCTCGTGAAGAAGTTTCCACTCGTGTGACATTTCTGTTAGGACACCCCATGGGAAGGCTTCGCACGTGTTCCTAATGAAACAACAGGTGCACACGAAATAAGAAATTTCAAATTTTGCTTTAGCGCCGTATGGCTTTCAGTTTTTTTTTTCCTTATAACGAAGCACAGTGGAAGAATATTAGAATATTGGTGGATATTTTTCGTAAATAACGATATGGTTAGTTTCAATTCAAAAATTGCTTCTACATGTGCGTACAAATTTTTGTTCGTATTTGATTTCACACAAGAGAATGTGACGGCAAAAGCTGGCTTAGAAAACGATTTTGCTAGCTGTTCCCGGTTGGATGCCTAATTTAAAACAAACTTTGCAAGTAGACCCTCACACGGAGTCTTGACTCCAAAGCGAGACGTTGCATGATACAGTTTTAATGAGTTTTTAGACTTTGAAACATTTCACCAGCATCACCGGGCTGCTCAAACTCATTACAGCAACTTCTAATCAGCTTCCGAATAGGTACGCTGCAGATGCATACACAAGACGTGACTGGTGCATCATGCACAATATATTAAAGAATTTCCTTCTCTGGCTCCTGAGATGAGTATTGAAGTTTAAACCTTTGTGAAGTTTGAAAAATCTCTTGATAATTTCCTGGCAGCAATTACATCATGGCTTATTAAAATGAATTCGATTTACTGTACATAAAACGTTATCTGTTCACCGGTCATGGGTTGATTTTATGACCAGAATAAGCGATTTGCTTCGAAAATAATTCTCAAAATATATATCTTGATCCCTGCCCTTCGTCACGTTTCGCGGTACCGGAGGCACTTCCTCGAATTTATTTTCAATTGTTTAACATTTACAACATCGTTCGCGGTTCACAGGGCAGAGTTTGCATTCGTGTTGTACCACTTTTTTTTCTTTTCGTTCTTGGAAAAATCGTCTTCAAAACGTGCTTCGAATACCACCACTGAAACTATTGCCTATGGTGGTGGCATAGAGAATAGAAAATTTATTTCAATTTATTTCAAACGAAATGGCTATTGTGTTTCAGTGGTTCAAATATGTGAGGTCAATCAATTGAAAAGCAATTGATTTAAAAATGCCCGCATAACACACGGTTTTGTAATTTTTCTTGAAGAGGACACAAAATAGCACACCTTGGATGGAATGAACATGGATGGAAAGTAAAGCTAAGTAAAATGTACTGTACTGTCATATTTGCCAGTTCGATAGAAGCATCCAAGCGTACGTAATGTACAAATCTCGCTCAAAAAGATACCATAGCACTTATGCTTCCGTTCTGAAACATTTGCGTTCATTTGGCTGTGCTATATTAACCGAACAGTCGTATCATAAAATTTATTGTTCGTAGCGGATGGATGAGCCTCTTAAGTGCCACCCAAGCCATGCTGATTTCGCCCATAACATTAAGGTACCGAGAACGGCAGACATGAATGAGAATAATTTCCTCTCCGGAGTGATCTGCGGGTCGACTAAACTCCACTCTTTAATCTTCTTAAACTGTTGATAAGCGTCACGCGAAAGGTGAAACATGTTCAACCATTTCATCCCAATCGTTACACCGGTGCCAACAAATCCACCTCACTGCTCCGATAGAGGCGAACGGACATCCGAAAGTTATATCCGGATGGAAAACGACCAACCTTAAAGGAAATGATATGTCGCTTCGCTTTCCATTTAATCTTCGCCGCTCTCAAAACCCCGTGCCCGAGCTTCTTTCGCTTCCGGAAATGGACAAATGTCGGAAACACGCAAACGAATGATACGACTGCTACATCAGCGTGACCGTGCCGTAAAAATAAACTGATCGCGGCGAGAACAAGGGACAAGTGTTGCCAACGGACGCACGGATGGACTCGCACACCAGCCGCGACCACAAAACGGAACAAATAAAAATGAATGACCCTTGCACAGATGCTAAAATGGTGATAACGGGCCCGGGAACGGACATAACGCGCTGCTTTATACTTCGGGCGGGGTAGGAAAAACTTATCCAAACACACAAACGCCTAGAAAGAGTTGAACGTAACTGGAAACTGGCTCGTGTCTGCGGTTGCGAGCTTGAAATTTTCCCATTCCAATGCACTTTCCCATCCTAGGTATCGTTGGGGGTGTTTTTTAATATGTTGGTAGGAGTATCTGGCTGTATGTGTGAGTGGTACAATTTATGAGCACACATTCGTTAGATTGGCTTGGAGATAGAACACCCGGTTTCATTCCTTGTAATCTCTAAATTACAAAGTATTTGTCCCACATCATGTAAAAATGAATGAATTTTCGCTAAAGTGTTTCGATAACTTGTTTCTAGCACACCTGAAACTGAAAAATAAAAATGTTAATAATGCTTTCCCTTCAGAACTGTTACATGTCTTTTGTACATCGCGCCTTTAGGAGAACAGCGCCATCTATCGGCAATCAAAGTGAGCCGTCTAGCTGCAGAAGAAGCAGAGTCTAGATTTGAATTTGTTACTTTACTTGTTATTTTAATGTATATCTCCCTTTGAAAACACAATACACTTTGAGAGATATATGCTGCCTACATTTAGGCGCTTTTTAGCTATCAAATTTGATCCCTTTCGAATGCAAATAAATCTATGCGAAATAATAGCCCCTTTAAACATTCCGATTCGCCTGTAAAGAAAACCCCATCGACTGACGGCATGACAATCGGTATTTTTTTTTCTTCTCGCTGCGTCATCTCAATACAACACTGTCCTTTAGCCGGTGCGTATCTAAAAAAAACATTAAATATTTTATTCACTCCTTCCGTATCACCGCCTTCGTCTACCCGCTCCGTCAATGCCTTTAACTTCATCAAATCAGGTCCACATATCATGTGGCATTTCATTCACCGAGGGAAAGCGCACATTTCCATCTCACCGCTACGAAATTGCCTTATCATGCCCCAACAGGCGGAGAGGCACACCTGGAGCGGCAAGGAGCAAATCAAAAGCGACGCTCCGTGCGGTAAGCGAACAAAAAAGAAAAATTCTAAATGCACCCTCCGAAAACCGATCCCCACTTAGCTCGATTGCCATCATTCGTCTGGTCTTTTTTGCGTTTCTGTTAGCGAAAACGAATCACTTTTTTGTGCCAGTGCACGATTTCGAGCCTTGCTGGTAACACTTTTACTTTCCTATCGAGCACCGCATTCGCTCATGCAGTGTGGCGAACGTTTTAGGATATATATATATTTTTGCTCTCCCGCGTTGAAACCGGCAAACAAAACTAGACATCTGGAATTCGTTTCCATCTCAATTTTGCACCGAAAGTGCCTGCTTTCATTCAAATATTCAACATCACTCACACTTTCTTTCGTGTACAGGCCGGGCAGAATAAGTTTTCATCTCGGGCCCCGGACTCCCCGGGCACGATTTCCATGATTTTGAATTATCATTTCGTAAATAACTCCTGGCAGTTCTGGGCAACCGAGCATGCGATTTCCCGAGCTCCACAGATACGATGTCAACCGCAAACGCGAAAGGGAACAAGTCGTTTACATAAAATGTTAAGCTTTCAAATGGTGAAGCACCTTCGCCCGCTTTCCTCGTTGATTTTTACGATTGAAACGGTGTAACGGCTGCAGGTGGTTGATTTTTCGCACCTACCGAGAAAAAAAAGCCATTGCCATAATACCTTCGAATCGGTTTCGGGTGTCCTGGAGGGAAATAATGTTTCAATCGCACGGAGCTCTGTGCATGTGGCGGTACTCGAAAGATGCTAATGTATTTTAGCCACCGCTACCGAAACCCCAATCACCCGGTCACGGTCTGTGGATTTTCGTTATTAGATAGTAACAGGTGTCGCACACGTTTGGATGTGGCATAATTTCAAGTGTTGCATTTTCATCAAACAAGCTAGGGATGGAGAGGGAGGAGAGAAAATCGTGATTTTTTTCAGTATCCATGGGAAATAATCGAACAACGAATTATATAATATTAAAGAGCCCAGTTTGTTGTGTAGTAAGAGTTAATACAAAGGCAATGTATTTAGCTAGGCACGCTGACATGCATCACCTTGTATATAATAACACTAATGTTTCATTTTAACATTTCAGAGCTTCAAAATTTTCCCTCTAGAACTTCAGAAAAAAAACTTACATAAAAATCGTATACCTTTATCATAGAGAAATTAAAGCATCGCTAAACAAAATTATCCAAATCAATCAGGTTCAGTAGCCTGCGCCATTTATTATCATTTATCAAAAAATATGTAAATTTTTATTTCAAAAAAGCCCTGTATCACGAAGCTTGAGTTCAACCCAAGTGGCAGAAATAATGGAGACAAATTAATCACACGATTAACTTCGGGCAGGAAAAGAAAACACCTCACATCTAGCAACGTTGTCATCGCTGATAAATGACTGTTCAGCTGGTGGAGACAAATTGAATATAAAATTAGATTCCTCAGGTGTAATGAAGTCTGGATGGGTATGATATCTTACCCATGAAGGAAATAGGGTGAATCCTTCTTACGATGAAGGAAATAGGGTAAGGAAAGCGAAAGTTGCAATAAAAATAACATAATAATTTCAATGCTTTTCTTTATCTGACATATTAAAGCTTTATTAGAAAACGAAAAATGGACTAAGGATTTAAAAAGTATTTGTTGTTTTGCAAACAAAAACTGCTTGTCATTAGCGAAAGTGTTTAAAGCTATGCTAATAAGCCACCAACCTGGACGCCTTCCTTCAAGGACAGCGAGTCTGCCAAAGAGCACCTTTCCCCGAAAAAGGTGTCAAAGATTGGTAGTAAATTATTCATCGTTAAAATATGATAAGCCTCAGGCTGTGATCTTCGAAACACACACACACACACACACACACACCAGCGCAACGAAGAGAAAAAAAACGTGAAGGACAACCAGGAATGGTCGTGAGGAAGGAATTTTCCTCCTAAAACATGCAAATTGAGCCACGCTCGGCTGACCTTCCCCGGAACGGCCGAACCCGAACCCGCGGTCAGCTTTTTGCAGCCTTCAGCAAGATAAGTACAACTTTTCTTATCAACATGGTGGTTCATCGCGGGGGAGGCGAAACACTGCATTCAAATATTGGCCGGTTTTGCGTTGTCTTTGTGCGAAAGGGTTCGCTCTCATCGGTCTCAACAGGACGTTGTTTTTGTTTTGTTCACCTTTTCATCCCTTGCGGTACGCTTCCAAGCACGGATCTACTATTCAAATTTTCCTGCTACAAAAAAAAAACACCCATCCATTGTCTGAAAGTACGAGAGGTAGGGCGCGTTTAATTTGCTAAAAACGACTGCAGCTCGTCGCTGGTGTCGCGCGGAATGTAATGAACACACGGGGACACTAATATAATGAGTACAGGAAAGGCGTCTGGGTCGAATCGAGCTTGTCATGTTACATCTTCAAAGTAATCTACATCGCACATTCAACATCGGGTGTGTTAAATCTTGAAAGTTAATTAATTTCACCACGGCTTCGCAAGCGATTGGGAAAGCTTGCTGAAATTTAAATTAAGTATTTTTATTATAATTTATAAAAATGTAAATCCAACAGCTCATGGTGGAGCTTTTTCAATCATTTCAAAACACATAGCTCGCCTTACATAAGTAAACACAATCAACACTTACAACACAGTTTCAACCGAACCAACTCGCTGCTGCCAGTATTTGTACATGCAAAATGCAAAACGAATTCAGCTTGCCATTCCCTAACCCTAGCTGGATGCGCACCGAAACCAACGATTTCGAGCGAACCATCATTGTCAGCTACTAAATGAACGGCCACGGTGGGCAATGTCTGACGAAGTAGATAGCGCGCGCACTTCCAACGATGCGCGCTTTACACCACGGTCGTTAAATGGTGTCTAAATACCCGTCCAAATACCGTACCCAGCGCACGATAGCGGAACGATCCGTTGCACACGTCGTTCCGGGGGCTCCAGCACCATTTGCTCAACGTGCCCGCAATTTGGACGCTTGATTGTATAGCGTCAACCCGCCTCGACAGCGTCGGCAGTTCGGGTTGGATTTTTTGTCCAAGCTGGAGAACGCATCTTTCGACTCGTTTCGTCCCCTCCCGGGCACGAACAATACATTGCGGATGGGCGAGCATCTTTCCTCACCGGCTACACATGGAATGCAGGACGGGAGCATGACAAAGACAACGCTTCCGAATTGTCATGCCACAAGTATTGCTACCAACAGCTTTTCTTTTGTACAGCCGTAAGGAACGCACGCATTTCAGTAAATCAAACTGACCTCAGCAAATGTGAAATAGCTGCTGGTTGATTTACAGCCTACAAATGTCCCTGCCTGATGAGTGTCCGTGTTTTTTTTTGTTGTAATCGATGCGTTTTGATCGTGTACGAGCGCTTGTGGTGGTATTAAAATGAAGCTCTACATAATTATCATTTGTTCAACCATTGTTACCACGAAACAAAACACCAGTTTTACCAGAAATATTGGTTGTCGGATACGCTTTAATACAACCCAGCAGGATAGATGTTTAAACCAAGCATATTATAGCAAAATTTAAAGTATATTTATTCTCCGCATACATTTAGGCAAAAATACGCCAATCAGCCGGAATATATGCAATCTGCAGGAAATAATGTTTTATTTTTCTATTTTTTTTTTCATTTTAAGGTCACTTTCTTGTTCTTTTTTACTTAAATTGGATTATTTGATCGATTCTGTACTTTTTTTTCGTACTTATTAAAGAGAACTAAATCTCAATCTTCATGTTCAACAAAATCGCATATTGAAAGTTTGCAGCAACTTTCCAACCTTCTACCAACCAACCAATCCGCCTCTATGCATACGAGCGAAAAAGCGTACCATCAGCAATGTTTATTTTCTCGACCGTGCCGTGAAACCTTCCGAACTCTTTCCTGCAAAACTCCACCGTACCGTACCAGCGCCAACTGGTTTTAGAAAACTTAGCACCAACAAAAAACAAATCCGAATGAAACCAAAAATAAACACCTACACCAACCGGGCCGGGTTTCGGCATCGCTTCGCAGAGCCACCGTCAGTAGGCGTGAAAACTGCATCCAGCAGCCACATGCATTCTGTTGCGAGGGAACGCGAAACGGAACGCTAACTAGATCGTTACAACCTCGTGCGAAGAAAATTCAATTACTTTCGCACTTAACCGGCTGCCGGGCTGCCACGATACGGAAAACTGGAAACCAGACGCCGCTTGTTTATCTCGCCGCGCCTGTCGGAAGCTCCGCTCCAAGCACCGGTTCGCACCCTGCACCAGACGCAGCCGTAAGTGTGACGATATTTTTTCGCATTAAATTACAAATTAATACTTTAACTGGTGAAACAGCGTCCGGAAGCAACCGGAGATGATTCCTGACAAGAAATAAGGAAAATGGGTTCCTTTACGCGGCCACGGGAAATGTCAGCCAGACGGTGCAATTTCATAAGTTTCGTAATTTAATCATCTTTGCGGCATCCACTACTATCATCGCTCGCTGCGTCGTGCTGTTTACGGACGTGTCATAAGCGAGCACCGACCTAGAAGCGACCGAGAAACCTGTGTTGGTGCCTTGCGGTTGGTGGTGTGTATGTTTGTTTTTTTTTCTACGTTCAATGCTTAATTTTCATGTTTACAAAAACGCCCTAGGGTGTTCGTAAAAAACGATCATGAACGATACGGTGTACAAAATTGCATGACTTCAGGAATGTGTCACGCGCATCTTGCTTCCTTTCAGGTGAATAAACAGAAAGAGTGCACTGTCAACTGTCCGTAGTGAACGTGTTCTTCCAGTGTTTACAGCTTCGTACCTACTTTCACGAAATAGTGTTTTCGTCCAAGGAAAGTGTACATCTGCACGATTATCACATACGTAGCATCGTAGCAAACATTCCAGAGGGAAACAATTATTAAACAGACAAATAAAGTTTTAACACATAACAAATTAGCATTAATGTGATGCACATTGCGTACTATTTGGTGTCCAAATACTCTTCATTTGAACGCCGGATAATCCATGCTTCTAAGCTTTTTCGATTTGTTTGCTTGCATTGAGTGGAAGAGATCCAGACTGCTTCGATTTGCTTCCTTTACTGTGCTTTATGCGGTGCTGTCGAGAAAATTTTCAACTATTGCATACATTCAGGCGCTACGAGTGAGAAAAATTGTTAACTAATTTTAATATTTTCCAATGCTTTTTGTAATACAATCAATAATGAAATCCCAAGCTTTTCCACAACAATCGAACGATACCTAATCTCTTTCGTTTTCTGTATGTAAATCTCAACTTACAACCAGCAAAACCCGATGATTGACAGTACGGTCATCACACACCGATGGCTTCTCTCATTCCCCAAGTCAAATGGAACTGTTCATACAAACCTTCGCACAACCCTATTCGTAAGAAGCAAAGGGGAAAGGCAAAAGCTAATCGGAATTACAAGCATTTGACTTTCGTGCTCAGTTTCGCCACCGCAGACAGAGGGGTGCCAGGTGTGAAGATTACCTTTGCGTCGGATAATCTACCGCAGCACATAACGTGTGCCCGGACCCGGACATCATACGTGCGAGCACCCAGCCATCCATCTTGGAGCGAGCGGACTGGTGGAATGGCGTTTCAAATTCTAACCCCCATGTATTCGCACCTCCATAACCACGCCAAGCTGTTTGTGTTGGAAAGGATTCGAACGAAATGGAATGTCAAACGAGCCCGAGCCATCCGTCCGACCATGCCCACATCCCACCCCGGAACGTTCGGCGAAAAGATCGCAATCGTAAAGAATGATGGAAAACGAATAGAAACGTACGGTGTGAGTTCCACACGGGGATAAGTGTCAGATTTTGCCGGTGATGTTCCTCCGACGTGATGCATCCGTCGATACAACAATGGCTAGCCCAACTGGTAAACCATACCGATTCATCGTTTTCTGTCCAACCTCTCAAACCCTCCGGCATGCCTGACAAGACCTACCTGGGATCTTTCAAGTGTTCGTTTGCAAAATTTAACTTCCTCCAGGAGGGATGTCCCTTTTAATGGCAATTTCACCACCCGCCCTCCCTCGCTGTTGACATCCGGTGCATCGAATCATGCATCGGGCATCTAAACCATTCAAAGTATCTGACATTCACACCCGCATCCGGCTATCATCGCCCACCACCCTGCAATGTCACGAAACATCAATTCTCGACTGCACATGCATTCGACTTCGATGGCACCGACACGAAGACACGAATCCCGTTGTCAGACTGGCGCGGGGTAGGGGTTGGAGAAGGTCGTCGTCGGCATCAATGGACGTAAGAGCACCGTATCAGCCCAATAAAATGACGCCTGCGACGGATTGCACCCGGCTTACGGGATGCGTCCCAGACGGTACAGTTCAAAATTGACATTCATGCTTCATGTCCTGGCTTTTTCTAATGTCCCGTACGCCATTTGCAGGCATACCGAGCGCTGGGTCGAATCGGTGTGGGAGCGTGAAGACTCCGGCCACTTCCGCAACGGTACGTACGCTCATCTCGCTTGCGTACCGGATACTCCCCTTGTCACTCATGTCGCTCGCGGGCTTCTCGATCCGGACAATTTGTGCATTTATTTATCGAACATTCCGCTTTAGACGTCGTGCAGAGGGCTAGAAGAGCTAGCCCGCTCCACACGAACCAGCTTAGCCGGGCTAAGCCGGAGACATTACTCACATAGTTCGCTAGATTTATCGCTGCACTGATTTGATTTCATTTTATTGGATGGTGTTGTTGAATTTGGGGGCGGGCGATTTGTTTTAATTTTTGGGAAAAGATTTACGGGCAGCTTGAGTGTGTATGTGTATTTTTGTTTGTTTTTTTTTTTGTGTAATTATTTTGTGATAAGAAAATCCGGAAATTAATTATCTTTTTTTTTATTATTTAAACAACTAACTTCATTTTTGGAAAAAGTATTTATTGTGAGAAAGAATTATCTACGTTTCTTTTACATTAAGTTTGCGACCGAGCCAACAAACTAGCTGGAAAAGCTTGAGCGCCTAAAATTATGCAACTTTTAAAAAACACGCTTTATGAATGCATTGCTTCGCTCCTTCCTCACTTCTGAATCCAAACCTTCTTAAAAACATTATTTTACTCTCTTCTGATATAATTTCTAGAACAGATATTTATTTCCCCGTGTCAACAACGCCACAAAACACGCTGGCATCTGTCACCACCGCATGAAATGAAATCAAAAAAGAAACTATGACAATCGTACGACGCTAAAGCGAGCAGTTTTGGCACCACAAAACCAATATCCTGCTCTATTTTTTTTTTTTGCAGCCCAAGGTGGGAAAAACAAACAACTTTTACTCTTGCTTGAAGCTGCACTCAATGTCTTCCGCGTTTCGTCAGATGGGTTTCGGTTCGGTTTCGTCCAAAAAACTTCATAACTCGTTTCAAAATTGCACTATTTTTGTTTGAACTCATCCAGCTTCATGTCTGGGCAATCTGTTTCTGAGTTTTGCACACAACAAAAAGCCAAAATTTCCTTTCTGGGAAAAGTTTTATCGAGCAGAGATTTTATCAAAAATAAAAAAAACACGCACACACACACACAAACTCGCAACAAAAGTCGCACCAAAGTCCGAATTAAACATTCTGTCACAGTTCTGTATTTTTGTGTAAGTCTTCATTTTTTTGTTTGCTACTGCTTTTGGACTCGGAGGCACGGCGACTTAGAAGCGTGTGCAACAAAAATAAGAAAAAGACCATAGTAGTATCCACAATCGCAACGCCAAGATACAACGTGGCATGGAAAGTTGGCGAAAACTTTCATTGCCACAGATT
>JXWZ01009007.1:0-12228 GCA_000956215.1 Anopheles farauti No. 4
AAAAAAGGGGTTGCTCGAAAAGAAATAATTGTATAGCTATCTAATAGTCGAACTAAGGACAACAGATAATAGAGCCACAGCGAGAGATAAATGTTATAACAATCTACATCGTTCGTTGCCAATACGTTGAGATGCTTTCAAGAAAAGTGTATACAGTCAAAGCAGAGGCGTGGGGGAGCGTGTGCGTGCATCAAGGCGCCCAAAAATTGCTTGAACATTATCTCGGCGTGAAACGTGTTTAGTGTGTGTTCATTAATGTTTTTTCGTGGAACAAAACACAGACTATTTAAACAAACAGATTTTTATCAGCTCAAGGTAATGTTGGTTTATAATTTGTCAAAGCGTATATCGCAAAACCAGATAAATAGTAGGCATTGCTGCTTACATTCGCACCATAATGGACTGTCTGGCAACTTTTGCGAAAAATGGCGGCAAAATACATTAGGAACACAAATGTAACCAAAAACAAAAACGAACGTAAACAAACGCATACAAAATACTGCCACAGAAGGAGGCAAACAAAGCGAAGTGAATGGCGAGCGCACACGAGAGAGAGAGAGAAAGAGAGAGACAGTGGGAGTTATAAATTAATTAAATGATGAAAAAAAATCACGCCTAAAACCATAATTAACAATCACACAGTACTGGTACCTACATCCGGTGGAAACAGACGAAGGGAAGATTGGAGTCGATCTAATCGCTCGCACTAATCGTGCACTATCGACAGGTAGGTAGGTAGGTAGATAGCGCTAATGGTAGTAGGCAGTAGTTGTTCCGTCTGGAACGTAATAAAAAATAAATCAAAGTAAATCTATTAACGAATGTATTGCTGGTTTCTTTTTTCACAACGATCTGAAAGAGTGACGCGGTGTGACTCTGTACAGTGACAGTCTGTAGTGCTCGTTGCAGCAAAGATAGCGTGCAGCAAAATTATTGTTTCATAGTCATTTTCTATTGTGTGCTACTATCGCCAAGAACCCTCCGAACACTGGCTGACTTTTGTTCTATACCATCTCTCTTTGGCTTACACAAAACATTATTGATCATTTGCAGCAAAAAGCAGCAAAACAATCAAGACAAAGGAAGGTAGTATTAAAATAAACCAACAACTCTGTAGGTATAATATCACTATTTGATATGGAGCGCTTCATTAGATGTTAATTTAGTGGGATGCTTGTAGTTAATTTTATGACGAAAACTGGTGAATTTGCTAATGAAAAATATGGCATGTTAAAGGAAGAGGGGAGTTTAAATGCATAGTTAACAAAATCGAAACATGTACTTAACATGCAAGTTTAATATCACTTTATAATGTACATATGGTAGTTATTTTCAAGTAACCGCATCAACACGCCTCGCACACTACGTTTTTATAATCAAAAGGATACACAAACGTATTTGTACTATTTATGAATTTCAATAAATTTTCATAAATATCTTCGGAATTGAATATATCGAATTCGTATTCAATCAAACCGACAGAAATAGCATAAAAAATTAGATAGAAAGACAAAAAATTTCGAAAGATGAAAACATCTAAAACATGAATAAACGTACTACGATCATTCAATAACTTCTATAACGGATCGTCTCAGGAAGGGTACAAATAGGATAACTACTCTAGCAAATGGTCACATAACAAACAGCACTAACACTATCAAAACTACCGCAAGCAATATGCAATACCAAAAGCACGTTAAACAATATAGAGAGGCTTTTATCAAAACTATCTACTTGAAAAACATAAATAAAAAAAAAATCAACATAAACGTGTAGATGAAAAATTCGAGATAGGGAAGGTGAGAACAAGATATCAGCAGCACACCACATGCTTACCGTCGACGTCGTTGCGCGAATGGTGATTGTGGCGGATGTGCAGCTGATGATGGTGCCGCCCATCATCCACCACCGTCGAGAGCGAGTTAATTTCCGGGCTCATTACCAATGGCGGCGCGACCAGCATCGCACCACCCCGAACACCGGCACCGTGTCCGACGCTGCCGGCACCCCGTGCAACGTGAAGCATGTCCGGATCGGGACAGTCGGGTCCGGTGGCCGTTAGGGCCGACGATGTGTAGAGCATCTTTGGCGGCCGCGTACCGGGCGGATGCTCCACGATCGGTGAGGTACGTTTCAGCGCGTGATGAGATGATGTTGAGGACGATGACGATGTAGATGATGAGGATGATGATGAGGTGTATTCTACAAAGCACGATACGGGAAGGTACAAAAAATGTCACATTAGAGGGGTAACGATTAGCGCTCCGTGCGTTCCAACTCACTTTCAGACTTAATGTGTGCAGTTTGTACTATCTGAAGGCTTCCTCCATGGATATTGCTATTGGTAGTGTTACCACCGTTGCCACTAGTTATGGAAGCGGAAGTACTGTGATGGATGTTCAAATCGCGCCTATGACGCTCTTCGTCCTCTTCCTTTATCTTCAGCGTTGCGATCACGCGTGCCTGCAGGGATGCCGCGAGTCCTAGAAAAAAAAATAAAATAGGCAATTAAGACTCCATCAAAGAATATTTGCTTGCACTCAACATCAATAGTCTACACATAGTAAACTAATCGTCTAACGCATTTAAGCCACTTCGTAGCAAATTAAACTATTAAGACATGAATCATTGGCTATTTTCACGCATTATTAGCGTAATCCACGTTTTAAACAAAAACTACTCCCAACCATTACCTTCTAGCGGTGGTCCCCCGTTCAAGCGATCCATTCTGCTCTCGTCCATGTGCATCATTTCACTGCGTGTGCGCGGTATCATGCCCGGTTCGTTTATCACTACCGGACCGCGATGCAGATCCACCGGATGAGATCCGCGATGCATCGGGTGTTGTGGATGATGCTGAAGGTTATGCTGTTGCTGTTGCTGTTGCTGTTGCTGCTGCTGCTGCTGTTGTAGATGATGTTGTCCCACCAGCCCACCGGATGATGACATCGAAGAGGGCGATGGTGATTGAACTGGATGTTGCAGATGTTGCTGCTGCTGTTGATGGTGGTGGTGTAGCTGTTGCTGACGTTTGTTGTGCTCGTCGGTGAAGTACGATTCGAGGTGCGGTTTCATGTCCGCCCGTGGCAACGCCATGTACGGCAGCTGGCCGGGCTCACCCGGAAGATGACGCTCGTGGGTGCGGTTGGTCGTTTGTGGTTGATAAACGACACCGGGTGCACCGGCCACACCGCTTCCCGACGGTGTGTATTGCGGGTGTGCGGATCCACCACGCGGCGATACAATTGTGCTCGGTACGGCCGGTGTATTGCCTTTATGGTTTGCTGTTGCTGCTTTCGGATTATAGCCAGCCGATACCGGCACAAGCGCACTCAAACTGTTCTGACCGTGCAGATGGTGCACGGGTGACTTTCCACCAGCGTCACCAACACTGCCTGGCCGGGATATGGGACTGTACGTACCACCACCACCACTGCCCGATGATGGACGACCTCCAAGGGCGGCTGCATGACTTGCTTCCTCCAGCAAACGGATGCTAACACGCTCGGGACGTTGCACGTTTGTATTGATGACCGTACTGCCGGCGCCGGGACCGGCGGCCGGTGGTGGTCCGGAAGCACTTCCCGAAGACATGTTGATCGCAGCATTAATGATGGATTGGTTCGATATCTCAAGCGTACGCTCGATTTCACCGTTCACCAAATCGCCGATAGTTTTCACGGTACCCAAACCACCACCACCGCAACCGGCAGTAGCACTACTGCCACCACCACCACTACCGGCCGCTGGATGTGTTAACTTCTCCTGCGATAGATGCCTCCGGAGAGCCATCTTCGCCGGTGACACCTGCGTGTAGTCGGGCTGAGAGGAAGTCGAACCGGGTCTTGAATTATTTCCCCCATGCTGCTGCGAAGATCCTTGCGTACCAACGCCTGGAGAGTGTGTTACCAGCGGAATCGGTTGCTGCTGGCCACCGGAGTACCGTCCACCCGACGATCCAATGGGCGAAGGTCCATACTCGGCCGCTGGTATACTGTCCAGCGAGTTGGTGGAGGAGCTACGCGAATGACTCTGCAACGCCAGGGCGGACGTTGTATCGAGCATGGACGGTGCATTGCCACCGGACGGGACACTACCGCTGTTGGCAGCGCGTGGATCGTACCGGAAATTGTCCGGTGCCTTAAATTCCAGCATCTTGCTATCAACCCCCATGGACGGTGGTGGCACGCCACCACTGCGGTGATGAAGGTGATGCAGCGAATGGTGCTGATGCTCGATCGGAATTCCTCCCCCACCGTGTACAGCGTACAGCATGGCACGCTCACGCTCACGTTCACGCTCTCGTTCGCGTTCCTGGTGCTGGATGATTTGCTGATGCGTGCTCATAACGGTCGCGGATGACCCCGGCGAATGGTGGCTAGCACCACCTTTCGGGTACGGGTACTTCGTGCTCGGTGAGATCTTGGTCGACGCGGTCGGTGCCGGTCCGGTGGGATGCTGTTTGTACGGAGACGTTGGCACGGGCGAGATGGAAGCGCTACTGGCATTCAGGTGATGCGTTCCGCTCGTTATCACATTCAGCATGCCTTGCTGTTGCTGCTGCATCTGGAATTGCTGATGCTGTGTTGAATGTTGCACGTGAGGATGATGAGCTGAAGGATGTACCAGTTGCTGCTGCTGGTAGTGTTGAGACTGCTGACTAACCTGCTGCTGTTGCTGCTGTTGTTGCTGATGATGATGATGCATCGCAGGTGGATGATGTGCGGAAGGACTTGGATCTCTTCCACCACCCGCTGAAGCCACCGACCGGGTGGACATATCATGTGCAACTGGATGCTGATGAAGTGAGCCGGTAGCACCGGGTGATGACTGTAAATAGACCGTCGTCTTCCCTCCCGCATTCGGTCCATAGCCGCCACCCGATGATGCTGCCTTTAACGGTGACCCAAGAGGATCCATCATCACCATGGGCTGATGCGGTGCACTGCGATGATGTATTGGCTCGCCACGTTGACTTCCGCCCATCGTCGGTGGACCGGACGGTGGTGGGCCGGCCGCTGTGCCGGCAGTGCTTGCCGCAGTAGTCGCGGCCGATCCACCCGTCTTTGGAGCACCCTGCAGCACCGACGTGATAATGCTCTTCAATCGATCCTCAAAGTTAACGACCTTATGTGAATCCTGCAGCTTTCCTCCACCGCCGCCACCACCACGACCTTCCGGTGCTGTAGTACTGCCACCACGCGGTCCACTACCACTATGAAAGTCGTTCGATGAGGAACCAGGTACGTAACATTTCGGAAGCGACACACCACCACTCGAAGCAGCCACGGTCGCTGCTGTTCCTCCAGCAGTTGGATGTCCTCCACCTGCACTGGATCCGCCACTGTTGCTGCGATGATGATGATGCGCTTTGTTTATCGTAGAAGCCGGAGCAGGCATCAATGCCGCGTCCGGATGGTGCAGTTGATGTTGCGGATGGTGGTGGGATAGTGGTTGCTGCGGTGTTTGGTGATGATGGTACTGCGATTGCGATCCTGACACACCACCTCCACCCGCCGCAACGGCCGGCTGCTGCGTTGTTAACGATATCGGTCCCGCAGCTGCACCAACAGTCGGTGGAGCTGTCGGCACCGCTCCCATTCCGACGATGTGCTTTCCAGTTTCGCCCGACCGCTGCTGCTCCTTGGTGGGGTGCTTCCCGGCGGCCAACAACTTGCCTGCCTCGATTTGACGTCCCGTCTCCAGTATCTTCTGTGCCAGTATTTCCGGATTGTTTTCTTCGATTTTTCCAATATCCGGTATCTCGGGCCACTCCTGCGAGCGGGTGCGATTTTCGCGCGACTTTCGTTGCGCCGACCGCGACGCTCCGCTTCCCGAGCCTTGCTTCGCTGGTGGGTTGTGATGGTGGTGACCAGCAACCGGTGCTGCAATGGGTCCGACCGGTAATGGGCCGGATCCGGCAACTGAGCCCGACGACCCCGCCGGACCCGTTCGCTGGTGCGGATGCATCGGTTCTACGGACGGGTGTTTGTTGCTGCTGGTGGTGCTGTTATTTTCCGTGTAGCCATGCTCACGCTCCCTTACAACGACCCCCGCCGGTGGTACACCGTACTGCTCTCGGTCACGTACTTCCGTTGCCCGAGCGACGGAAATAATTGTCGTCGTGGCGGACGCCGTGGAGCTACTGCTGTTGCTACTACCGTTCGGCCCAACACCGCCTGCTGCTGCTGCTGGTGGTGGCGGTAATCCCACCACTGCCATCGATTTACGCTCGTCCGTCAACTTCTCGATAAGATTCAGCTCGGTTTCGAGATTCGAAACCTGAGCGTATAGTTTCTTTCGCTGCGACAGCGTGCTAGCGATCGCCTTCAGCACTAACTCGTTCGAGCTGGACGAGGTAAGCTCGATGTCCTCCAGTTTGATGTACGGTTGCTGCGAATGTAGCTGGTGATGGTGCTGCAGTTGCTGCTGCTGCTGCTCGGTGGTAAGCTTGGAGAGGTGCTGCATCACCAGCCGCTTTTGCTCCTGTTCGATCACGTTCACCTGGTTCTGCAGCTTGGCCGCCATCACCTGCAGCTCCTTGTGCCGACCGACAATCTCTTTCGCCTTGCAAAGCAGATCGTTCTGGCTGGTCGTGCTGATGCCCAGCTCGTTCATGCGCGCCTTCAGCAGTGCAACACTGTCGTCAATCAGCACCTTGATCTGCTTCTCGAGCTGGCCAGCCCGGTTCATGAGCCACTGGTTGCGTTCCTTCTCCCGGTCAAACTGCTGCTGCACGTTGTCCTTGTAGGAAGTTTTGCGCATCGCTTCGATGGCTTTCATGAACTGTGTCCTGCAGGGATAACAAAAGAAGTAGACGTTAGGTTTGTTCACATGCTGTGAATGGAGAGCAAAGCGAAACAAGCACTTACTTGTACAAATCGAGCAATATCTGCAGTGCGTACGGTGTCTCCGACGGCGCCTCCGGAATATCCAGCTCGTTGTGCTGCATATCGCCCGCAAGCGAAGTTAGCTGCTGATCCACACATCCCGGAGCGGGCGGCAACCGTTTACCAATCATCTGATCCGACGTGCTGAGCAGTGTCTCGTTGTGGAGCAGATCCAGCCCGGCGATGTTAAGCGGACGCCGCTGTCGTCCCTTGCCCTTAACGCGACCCCGCTTCTTTCCACCGACCATCGCAGCGGCGGCCGCCGCAGCAGACGTACCAACGCCCAGGTCGCGATTAGCCGCCGCCCCAGCCGATGCAGCAGCCGCCGCAGCTGCCGCGGCCAACTCCGCCTTCTTGCCCGTGGCCTTGGTGCGTGTGATCTTGCGCCGCTTCTTCGTTGCCACCGGTATCCGGCCGTTCCGTAGCACCGGCGAGTTGTTGTTCTCCTCTTCCGAGGGACTCGTTTTGCCCTCCTTGCCACTGTTCCAGTCCGACCATGCTTTGCGCGTCGTCGGTCCCACCACGTCCGTATCACTCTCGGACGTGCTGTCGTCGTTGACGATCGCCTTCGCGTGATGATGATGGTTGCTGTTGTCCTTCCGGGAGCGGGACGACCGTGTCGAGTGGGAACCGCTACCACCGCCGCCCCCACTCGTGCCATCGTTGTGATTTTCGGTGCCCTTCGTTTTCAGCCGCTGGAAGTAGCGCTCCAGCTTCGTCCGATCGATGATGTGCAGATAGTACGAGACCGGTTTGCCGGTCCACGAGACGGACCCACGCAGCGGGCTCATCTCGCTCACGTGCATGATCGTACCGATGTCGCTGAGGTTCCGATCGGTGATGCGAAAGTTTAGCGGACAGAAGCTTTTCGACGAAACGATACGCGCACCGTCGCGCAGATCGGCAAACCGCTCCTTCAGCTGATGGTCGACGTTCGGGCCGAACGCAAAGTTGTTCACGAACACGATCGTCGCCGAGGTGATCTTTTCGCGGTGCTCGTCCGCTAAAAAGTCGCCCTTGATCAGCTCGTAGTCACCGTACTTCTTGCCGAACCAGCGCATCCACAACTTGAACGTCGTGTTCATGCCCTCGGCGTACTTGGACGGCACGTCCGCCTTCTCAATGCCGAAGCACACCTTCACCGGTGTCGAGGCAGCCATCTGTAGCACCACCTGCCCGACGCCCGACCCGAGATCGACAAACACATCGTCCGCGGTTATCTTAACCTGATCGATCATCTGGCAGATTAGGTCGAACGACGTTTCGCCGTATACCTCCGGCGAGAAGGGTTCGTACTGGTTCAGCTTCTCCGGTTCCACCACCGCCTGGTTGTACACCTGCTGCACGATGTGCTTCAACAGTCCCCGGGACGGGTAGGTGAATCGCTGATTCGAAAGTGATGTTCCCTTTTCCTGCAATACAACAAATAGGCCAAATAAAACAAATTAACCATAGCGTCAATGGCAAGCGCACTATCGTCTCCCCAACTTACCAGTGCAGCCACACTGTCGATCGCGCGGTTAAAACGATCGCACAAGTTCTTCATCGCATCGTAATCACCCGTGTCGAGCTTGTTCAGATCGATCTCCTCGATCGCCGACTTGATCTCCGGCATGTCCTCGCACACCCAGCGCACATTCTCGATCAGCTCGATGCCCGAGTCGTGCCCGGTACCGATCGAAAAGGGCCAGTTGTACAGGAACGGCTCCGCGCCGGCCGGCGACTGTAGCTTTAACTCTTTGTAGTTGGGCGTGGCCATCGTTGTGAATATCGTTGGCGGTCCTGCTGCGGTTTCTCGGCGCCACTATTAAGGACGCTTGCTCCTTACCGACCCGAATCCACCGTTGTTGTCCTTCGTTAACCACCGTCGATGGTATCTCTCCCACCACCTCCACCACCACCAACGATGCTGATGCTTTGCTGTCCGCCAACGCCAACGTTCCGTCGATATCGGAAGCGCAAATTGACGCAGACGATGCGCTATACTGGGAAGCGAGTCGATTTGTCGAGAGGTAGACCACGTGGTCCTAGCACGTGGTTATCGGGTTTTATCGGTCGTGAAAGCGCTGCAACGCTACGATCGATGCAAACGCGATCCTAACACAATCTCACCCACGAGGAGGAGCACGTTATTGCTGTATTACACTTTGCACTGCGACGTGAAACATCTACTTACATACACTTTTATGCTTATGATACACTACTTTACTTTACACACCTGTCGCACACGATTTGGCGTAACACAATTACAACGCTCACCGCTCCAGTCGCGTCACTGCTTCTGCACAAAGTTCTTAGTGACACGAAGTGATGCTCATCCGCTCTGGGTGAGGGTGGGTTTTTTTTTTTACTTCACCAATGTTCTACCCTTCCCGTCCCTGCGCATTGGGGATGTTCTATGCAAATGCAACACCCGGCGGCACGAAACACTCACTACTGCCGCGCCGTTCCCTTTGGCCGGCCGATACGCCTGGTGCAGGGTGCTGATCAAGCGGCAGCTGAACCTGCCCAGCGGATGCTGAAGTTGCTCCCCGTCGTCGGTTGATGGGGGTGCCCGATGCTGCGTCCAATAGGTTCTTTGCTGCTGTACTTTTGGCTGCTGCGGCTGCTTCTTTTTCTTTTGATGATGTTTCAATCTGCCTTGGACAGGATGCATCGTTGTCGGTATTTTCGATTCAGTTCTGTTCGTAGCAGAAATAAAACAAAACACATAAAATTATTAGTTAAATTTATGCTCACTGCAGTTTGGTTACATTTATTTTTTGTCTTTTCAACTATGATCTATGCCAACAAATTACCAAACGCATACATACATACATATTACCAAACGCAAAAAAAATCATCAATTATGAACTGTCGCGTCAGTAACCTTCACAGGGCAAACAGGGGAACAGCTGTCCCAAATACATACACCACACTCATGAAAGTTTTTACGAGCTTCAACGATGTGTGCCGCCCACAACAGTAACGACATGTTTATCGTATTGATTTATTGTCATGGCCTATAACAATCACGGTTATAAATATAATCTGGAATGGGCGATTTTGTTCTATTTTTCTGTAATATTTAATATTTCCGCTCTACTGTTTCAAAAAATGCGTTCAATACGGGAATAAACAATATTTTTTCATCCCTTTTCCAACGACCGTGTAAGATTCACATGGATGATTTATGTGGAATAAAGTCCCTCGGTACTATGTGAACATTTGCATGTTGCTAATTCATGCTTACCCTTCATGACACCTCGTTCCAAGCGCACCCAACAAGAGCAACACGTTGCAGCGAGCAACCTTTAAAGAATCGATTGGGACAGATGAACACAGGAAGGACCCTTTTCCGTACGCTAAACAGCACACGAGGTTATCTCGCACGACACATCAACATGCGACACACAAGAGCGCGGACGACAAAAACAGGTTGCCAATTTTTGTGTGTCTTTTTTTTTTGTTTATTTGCTTGCTAGCTTGCTTGTAGCCACGCAAGGTCGATTATGAACTGGCCTGGCAATGGAAAGTGTTTTGGCAGCGGATATATAACGGTCGATGCGTGATGTTGATGCATTCGACCTGTCGGAGACGAAAGCCCATCGGAATGCACACAGAAAGACACAGTCAGTGAACGAACCAGCCAGCCAGCCGGCCACAGCCAGCTCGTCTGTCTGTCTGGAGTTGGACGAGCCCTCTCTCTCTCTCTCTCTCACTCTCTAATTGCATCATTGATTTTCGCTACAAAGCGAACGCGTTCCCGGCGTTCGTCATCTCCCAGGTGCGACCGTTCCTTGCACCAAACCGTAAACGCTTTCGCTATCTCTATCGATGGCGAGTGTTGGCGTATACAAAACATACACCACCCACCACCCTTCGCTAGCCCGCCCCCGATAGCTGGGGCAGAAAATGCCCACCGTGCACGCGAGTATCGATTTTCCACGATCGCTCTGCAAATTGCACCAGACCAGACTTATGTCCGCCCCGTGCATACGTTGCACCAAGCACCCAAACGGTTCATTACATGCGGTTCAACCACAGTTATATGACATTGCATACGGCGTTGTCGGGGGCTTCGGTGCTTGCGGGAAAGCGTGCTTAGGGACGGAACGTTTGAAGGGAGCCCGCATTTAGAATGAGCGTTGTAAATGCAGTGAATTATACCTTCATTACTATGCAGACGGATGATTTGAGCAAAATTATACTTTGATCCAGCAGTGCAAAATTATACAATCATTACAGAGTGGCGCGGGTTAATAACCGATTGTTATTTGGTGCATGATTTCAAAAATCGAAACACTTTTCAACTATCTTTACGATTTTTTTTTCACATAAAATGTAAACTTTCGCTTTGTAAAGATTAATTTTTTTATATTCTACAAAACATAATTCAGTCGCTATTTGTTGAATTATGTAATATAAATGACTCTTTAAAACACGAATAGGCGACCATACATTAATAGTATTCCTTAAAGTAATAAGAATTAATTTATATTTCCGTGAAAGTAGTGCTTACGCAACCAGTGCTTCGACGAAAAAAAAAACGTCCGTATCGATCCAGAAGCGCACATAAAACGCAAAATAAAAAGAACCAAAATGCAACGCGTTCCTCAGAATAACCGGCACGACACCACCCCCTCGATACTGCACCAGCGATCACAGCGCTCCTCTGTTTGCCACACCGGAAAAAAGACCGGCAGACAACGATAAAAACTCGACCCGGGACGGGAAAATCTAGGTCAAACATAGAAACTTCCTCATCGTCACTCCTCCCATCAACCGCCATCGTTCGCAATTCTGCCCTTCGGCAGCATTTATACCCGTTGCACCGACCAATACCGACACACACACACACATACAAAAACAATCTCCTCGCAGTTGCAGTTGCATGTTTTGCTTTCCCCCTGTAGCACACGGTGCAGCAACCCACAACCCGGAGTTCGGTGGACTCCGATTTCCGCCCACCGCTCGAAAGACCCCCACAGATGGGATTGTAAATAACTTAAAAATAGCATTTTCCCGAAGCGATACGCGGAAAAATAGGCAAACTTTCGGGCTGGAATGTATCGGAACCGTGCGGTTGAAACGGTTTTTTGTTAATTCAATCTGAAGAAAATGCAATCGAGGGTAGGAGCGTAAGGGGCGGTGTTTTGAGTGCATCACAGTGAAAGGGCATTCCCGAATAGAGTGGACATCATATCCATTAAATTGATATGCTATATTGCTATTATAAACGAAGACTTTCAAAACGATCGATGCGAAATATTGTAGATATTTAATTATTAATATTTATTAGTCAATAATAACCAGTGACTATTTGTTGTTTCCAACTGCATTGCAAGATGCTAAATAT
>JXWZ01009009.1:0-10802 GCA_000956215.1 Anopheles farauti No. 4
TAAATAGGGTTTTATGGTACGATCTTTCAATTTCAATGTGCAAATACAGTACTTTTCAGTATTTTTTGATCGCAATTTTCAAATCGAATTGGAGTATTATGATTTTAATGTATTAATTGTATTAATTAATGTCTGAATGATCATGTCTTCATATCTACATCATATATAAGTTCCATAATTGTTTTTAAATCGTATTACAAAAGCCTTAAGAAACGTATTTTGAATTTTTAAAAGGATCAACGTTTCTCGTTGCGAATAAGAATTATGCAATGTCTAAACACCTTCAATACATTGCCTAGATGTAGGCGTTTTTAGCATTTTTGATGGATTTTAATTGTTCCGACATCTCCGGTTTTTGACATATTTGAAACAGGTCCATTCTGTTATAGTGCTGATAAGAAGTTTTATTTCAGGTGCAAATACAGTAGGTTTAAACGTGACATGGTGCATGGCGTTGGCTCACACAAAACTGGCCGAATGTGTCGTATCAAGTAGGCGATGCGCACCAGATTTACCACGCATTCCAACGGTTGGCAGCGGCTCCTCCAGCACCAGCAGGCCATCCGGCGGCAGCACCACGTCCGGCCCAGCTGTTCCATCCAGCTCCAGCACCAGCTCCGTAACGGTTCCACGGGTCAGCAGCCCAACGGTTGGCGGGATCGTAGCCTGCAAGAGAAATGTTGGTACACACAAAAAAGGGGTCATCCACTGACTCGTATAGGAACCTGCGCGGGCTGCGGCCATGCCATTACGGTTGTTGTATCCACGGTTCCAGGCATTCGGATGGTTCCAGGCGTTGCCGTGGTTCCACGAGTTCGGATGGTTCCAGGCGGCCGGATCGCGGGCCCATGCGTTCTGGGCGTTCCAGGTGTTCGGGTTGTTCCATGCCGATTCCGCCTGATCGAGCCCATCGGAACGTCCCTGCTGGCCCGGCTTGTTGTTGTTTTCGGCCGGTGCGGCACAAACGGCAGCCACCAAAACGGCACCGATCAGAACAAACTTGAACATGTTGAGCTTGGTGGATGATTTAGTTAACACTGCGAAACTGTGCAAAGCGCTGGTACTTGTTACTTCTGAACTGTGTGTTCAACACTGGATGAAAATTACGCTAATTGGTAAGCTTTATATAGTTGGAACGAGCGGCATGCGATCGGATACTGGTGCGCTTGTACTACCTTCCTGCTGGCCACTCGGTCCCAAGGTAGGGATGCACTTTTGTGCACTACCTCATCCGAGTGACGTTTCCGTAGGCTATTGGATGAGTGAAATATTCAATGCCATGGAGAAGGAGGAGAACATTATTCTAATACTGTGGCTGTGGCCAATCGTACACCGCTGCCAGATACGAGCCTGTGGGAAAGGTTAAAGTGAGCCCGGTAGTCAAATCGAAGTGAGATTCTCTCCCTACCACACGCGACGGCAAGTGTCCACCAAAGACTAACGCCATTGCCGGGGACCGACAGCCACAGCAGCCATAACGTTCGAAGTTAACCGTTGCGATAATTTAAACTAATGCTGTGCTTTATTTACATTACACCCCGCGGTATCGAGGTGAGGCAGCAGCACACGGTGACCTCAAAAGCGGGACTGACTTTTCGCACCCACCGTACCGAAGATCGTGGCCCATTTATCATCTGGCAGCGGCAGTCGGTGGTGGTAAAGTTTCGATTCGATTAATAGTTCACCAAATAATTAGCAGCGGATAATCAGCGTGTGGTGTGCTTTTAACGATATCGATTATGCTTGAGCGGTGTACATCCTTTCCGGGGACCGCCTGTATGCACAACGGAGCACAATGTAGGACGGCGCGATCGTGGACTGGAGATGATTGATGATGACACCTTAACCTCCAGGCCCTCAATGATAGGGGTGTAATTATTTTGCGCATGAGAAACCCATCTAAATTGTTTCACTCCCTTGGCACATGACATGAGCTAGCTATGATGACACCTTCATTTTATTTATGAATCGTTGTATGTATTTCTATTGCAGAAGTATTTCAATTTGAAATCATTCGAATTAAAGAAGTGATTACAAATTACGCTATCAGTAGTGTGTGATCAAATTTCGTATCGTAAACATTGATTCATTGTAGCAGGGGAGAATCAAAATGTTAACGACCGTGTAATTTTTCTAATAAAATCAAATGTCAAGCCATCCGCACAACCAACCATGGCGCATCCAGTGGTGGCTTTAATTGAAGTCATAGCAACGACGTCTACAACATTGCATGGCATCTGCAAGTACTACGCATTGGAAAAACATTCTCTCCCGCAGTCCATAAGTGCGATCCGTGCGTACTTTTTTACAAACACACCCTTTCAAGAGTCCAAGAGTGATCTTTAATTATCGAATGCAGGTCCCTCGCAGTATCTGTGGAACATTGCACATATTTGCAAAGACCACAGCGTGTGTGAGTGAAATATGCAATTCCCTATCGCCATTTGTTATTGGGTTTAGTCGATGGGGACTGCACGTAACCGGACGTTATGTGCCAGCAGACAAATAATAATCGTTTGATTAGCATAAATGATGTACACCGCGTGCCAATAAAAAATAACATTAAACAAAATATGAGCCATCTCTGGCATTTTCACTAATCGCTGTATTCCGGGCTAGTGCTCAACATACAGCCAGACAGACAGGCGGTAATTAATGGGAAGTCGACTGGTGACGGCGATTAGAGAATCGGTCGCGATCGGCAAGAACGGACCGTGCCCTTACACGCAATCGGTTAGCACACAGGTGCACTTTTGCTATCGTGTATCCAAGGGATTAGTAGTGCATATAATGGGGATTAGGTTTTGAGGTGACATCTTCAATTCCGTGTTTGACTTCCATATTCCATTTTGTTATTACCATTTGACGAGATTTGCCGAGGGACATTTACAGTAATCAGTGATAGATTTTGTCTTATTATATCATAATGGTTCGAATAGAGAATCCTGGATGATTGCTACAAACAATTTCATTACCTCACCAAAGAATATTGAATGATACAATACGTGTAAACGTATGGGTTAAAATTGACAATTCTATGTTAATAGTTTATCTCTGCCCCCATTCCATTTAAACATTTAGTTCAAACAACAACTACGTATTATGATGTAAGCACATCCATTATTATATATGATATAATAAAAGTTAACCAAACTAGAACACTTGGTTGAGAACGTAGTCGTACTAAATAGTTATATGGTCGTAATAGTATCTTAGGTCGTTAATGAGGCTACTTAGTACAGATTGTCGAATCAAGGAGTAAAATGACCTGAATGACGCAAATATGTTTTCAAACACATTAAGTTTGAAAACATCAAATGTAAATGTAAATAAATGTGTTTGAAAACATAAAACGAAATGTAAAATCTGTTATCATTGAAATTACCTCAACATATTCCGAATAATCATACATTGGCCCAAATTTATTGAAAAATATTTTTAGACATGGTTTATTTTGTACAGTTTAAATTGATTGAGTATATTTTACCATGCGTTAATCAATTTTCTTAATGGCGAAGAAACAACAGCGCTTGCGCGAAGGAGATTTGTGCCTAGATGACTTATCATATCGTCCTAACGGCAAGCGTTAGGAAACGTGATTTTCACGATCTCTAGTAAAATAAACGCGTTCAAAGAAAATGTGACTGTCGATCTGAAGCGAAAATCATTTTGGGTCAGACCATCAAGAATAATCAGAAACGCATGGATGGGTTATTTGAACAGAAACCGAACACCTCATTTGAAAAATATTAAATAGAATGTTGTATGGGGGAAACATTTTGAAGCAGATTACCACTAATCGAGCGTATTACTTACATTCAAAATTTAAAACTCTCCAAATCGTGATGAGAAACATATTATAAACACTAAAAGTGATGCTCAGAAAATTAACGACAAGAAATTAACCGAACTTAATTGCTGTGTAATGGACGTTGAGACTGATGTGCAGGAGAACTGCAAATAGATTCTAGGAAACCTGTATGCTAATGAAAGGTAAGTGGCCGAGAACCTCCGGGCATAGAATATGTAAAAATTTGCCAAAAACTTTTGCAAGCGATTTGTACATGTGGATGGCGAGGTACACCTAGTTTTGTGGCACGCACCCATGTTTCCACAAGTGGACAATTCCTCTCCTCAAGCATCATGTTTTATATTCCTTTTAGTCCTCAATAGTACGTTATAAGCCATACATAATGTATCGCTGCTGCAAAACTAAATATATGACATCAACTATTTATGTAGAACAAACTATAATATTCTAAAGTTAACAATTAATCGTTAATTTAAATTTAAATTTGAAATTGATTATTAAATTTAGACCGACCACTGTGCTACATTGGAAAGTGTGTGCAAGAACTCAGCACTGTGTCATAAACGTGGGGCGCGTGCTCTGACAGCGCCGAACACAGTTGAACACAAAAAAGAGTACGAAAACCTTCTGGCTTGATCGTATTGCCTTTTTTGGGTTGATCGTGATACATTAAAAATTAAATATATCCAGTTTTCGTGTCTCGCTGCAAAATTTGTGGCCGCTCGCGCATTTGCATTTTGGACGGAGGTGTCGTGCGTGTGTGTGATTGTAGGTAAGCGAAGCCAGTGGTCAGCAGCAGTAGCAAATGCGGCCGCTACCAGCTCATCAAGGAGCACGGGCAAATCGTTGCTTATCGCGTTTTCTTTCGGTGCTGCCGCAGTGGGTGCTCTGAACTGGTGAGATAAACAAGGCGAACCCGTGTGTGTCCCGGCTTATCGGTGTGTTATTTTTTTTTCGTCCCGGGCTACAGCCCATCGCCGGCAGAAAAGAAACGCAGTCAAAAGGACGTGTAGCATAAAACTCGCTGTGTCCACCGTGTACATTGGGCGAGTGATAGTGCGTTTTTGTTTTGTGTTATGCTGGTCCGCCACAAGTGCACTTCGGGTCGGGTGAGAAGAAACTCGTCTTGATCGGGTTTGGCCGCGTTGCGTGCGTGTGTGGTGGCCACATTCGAGTTCGGTGCCCTGTGTGCGGCGTGTGGGAAGTGTCGGTACGCGAGAACAGGAGGAATCGGATCTGATGTGGTGCAGTGTAAAATGATCCTAATCGTTTAATCAAGCTAAAAGCCCAAGAACAGAATGAGCAAGTCTTCATAAGAGCAGTTCGGTGATGTGATCGAAAATCACTCTTAGGATGTCGCAGCTCCACCCCAAAACATATTGCGAATCCATAAATACACTGTGAGCTGTTGCGGAGATCACGTAACCGTGTAGGCGACAATCAGGATTTTAGGTTGAATGGTTGGAAAAAAGCATATTTTTTGAGGTTATGTCGAATGTTCCCGGTTTGCTTTTGGGTTTGAAATCCTTCAGGAAGAAGTAAAAGGAAGGACAGTGTAAGTCTGAGATTTCCCGCAAAACTAGCGGGGAGATTTTAGGCGTTGATTTGTAATCATCCTTATGTGTGCTTTCGCTGGAGAAGCGCTTGCAGAAATAGTAGCAAGAAATCAAGTGGTAAAGCAAACTAGAAAAAAGAAGGATCAACTGAAGATCTCGCCCCGAGGAGTAGAAGGCTGGAGCAAGACGTGTGTCCGCGTTTGTGCGTGCGTGTGTGTGTGTGTATGAGTGGGCGGTTATGGATGGAAGTTTTTTTTTGTGTTGTTATACGTTGGTTTCACAGCTTCTTCCAACCAGTGCCATTAACAACACAGACCAGTTGTCGCTACCTCGTGGAGTTCGAGAGTAAATTTTTCAAGCGGTGCGGGTATGTGCTGAAAATATTTGACCAAGGTCTGCCGTCGAACAAGTGAGAGGTGCTAGCCGCACTAATGGTCGCGATGCTGCTGCGTACAGCTTCTGCAAGACAAGATTCTGCTCCTCGGGGAGGTTGACCATGTTATGTCGCTGGCAGCTGCCAGTTGCTGGGAGCGGGGTATAAAGGCAAGAAGTGAGGTCACCCCTAGTTTATGGTACCGCGGTGCGCGCGTGTCGCGTGAAAACTGCTTAACTAATGAGGTTTGCTTCTGGTGTTATGCTTGTTCTCCGTTCGCACAGCACAGCAGAACGTGTGCAAGATAATGCTTTCATTAAGCGTTTTTCCATCTGTTTTCCCTGAAGATCCAACGGTGCTACAGTAGGCATGCTTGGACCTCAGCGGATTAACAGTAGCCATTGGGAAAATGGGTCAACCACGGTCGACTAATCCACCTGCCCGCACGACCCGGCGTGGAGCAGTGTTGATGGATATCCGGGACCTTCATTTCATCTACAATTGTTTGATGTTTTGTCTCCGGCTGCTTTTGCTGTCGTCATCAACACAGCTCATCTACTCCCATCGCGAGCCGAGCCTACTTTGGATGGGCTTTTTGGAGAAAGTTTTTGCAAGAATCCACCTTCCGGCATTGACGCTGTGGCGACCTTCGTTCGACAGCACGTTGAAGCAGGCGAAACGATCAAAATAGGCCAACGGTGCGAAACAGTATCAAAAAGGGAGCAAAAAACAAACAGCAAACAAGCAGCCCGCGAACGTTAGATTTCACCGGCTTTCCCGCAGTTCTGTCAAATAAGGTAAATACATACACACACTCGCATGAAGAACAAACGCAGCAACCAGCGCTCACTTTCTCATCGTCCACGCTCCTCCACCGAACGATTTGTCGCAACAAGCAACGCTGAAGAACAAGTGTCGCGCCTACCGAGGCATGTTTTCATACCAGCATCAAAACATTGCTCATCGCGGTTTTATAGAGCCCGCAACTCGGCAATGTGGCACCGGGGGAGTGCTAGGTGCTTGTTTTAGCACGTTCAGTACGCGACTCCTCCGGTGAGGCATAAGTGAAAGTGTGAAGTCACTGCGGCGAATTGCAGATAAACGGTTCAATGATGTTGCGGATAAAGTACTGAAAAGCAGATGTATAACGTACTTCAATACTGACAAATATCCTGTTTGCGTAAGTGGTGGTCAGTTAACTACTGCTGATTAATGTGATGAGTACTTACTTATTCATCCTAAACTATCTAAAAGGATGAACCAGCCAATTCTTCTAATTTACGGCTTCGAAAGTCAGATGGTATGATCATTGTACAACTCATAGAGGCCTTGATTGTATCAGTTTTACCTTTGTCCGTTCAGATATACATAGCAAACAATCATTTTGATTATATTTCACTAAAACATGATTAGGGAACCTCATTCCCTTTGGACAAATGACCGATGACTCACAGGAAGAGCTACTCTTTCAATTGTATGATGACCTAACACATGTGCAACTGATTATACCGTGAAATATTTTGAGATATATTGTATCATATCAAGATTTGGTAGTATCAGCTAATAAAAACGATCAGATCTGTCTCGACTAGCGCTTATTTTGATGTTTGCTGCAGCACAAGAGCATGGTGTCTGGAGAAGAATATTGAAGCAATATTTTATTTAAAAACTCAGTGCCTAATTTGTGTGGAGCATATGCATGTCAAAAAAAAAGCAAGTATAATTCCGACTTTGCAAAATGTGCAGAAGTGTAGTGATCCTACGAAGATAAAGAAGATGAATATAGTGTCCCATAATTTTAGAAAATAGCATCTCTCCCCCTTCCGTAAATACGTCACCATAAGTACACGTTAATAAACCGAGTTTTTAGTTTATCGCTGAAAAGACACGCTAGTATACCGTTTTCTCCTCCTAACGACTAATTAAAATAATGCTTTAAACGCTACCTACATCGGATCGAACGGGGGGCCCAGTGTTGCAATCCATAAAACATTATCGCACACACTTTCCTCCTCTGTCGAGCGTAGTGTGCCAAATTCCGCGTCATCCGGCGTTGTGCTTCGTGAGAGAACTGCAAAGCAGAGCAGAGATACCCTCCCGATAAATCTGCCGATGGATGAATGGAAGGAGGAGAAAAAAAAAGTTCATTACTGTGCCACCGCATACACACACAACAGTCGGGCCCGTGTCCGACTGATGTGCGTGTGCAGACATCGCTTATGGTTGTTACGGTTTCGATGTCTTTCCGGGCACCGGCACCGGCAGTTGGAATATTAAACAAAGCAAGTCAATGTTTCTTCGCCCAACGGCCTTTCGGTGGTTGGCAGCGAACGTGGTTGGGAACGCATTTCGGGGCGCCCGGTTTCGTTTCGCGTATTGATTGCATTTGTAGGAAATGGGAGCATGTGCCAGGGAGAAGCTACTGCCCCATTGCCCACCCAGTACGTGTGTGTGTTCGCTCGTCCGCGGAACGGAAAGAAACTTCGGAAAAGGCGGCTGAACGGGCCGGATCCACGTCTGGGCTGATGATAGCAGCGTAGACCAGCTCCGGTGGCGTTGCGTCCGTGTATGCAATGCAGATGAGCGATGGCTGCAGCACCTGACACAGGAGAGAAATTGCACACGCCAAAAGCACTGAACAAAGATCGTCCGGCTGACACCACTTTCGCTTCGATTGGTTTTCATTCCGGTGTTTCTCGCAAGTCCCTTCTTGTTGCAGTACACAACTAACTGCCGCAGTACGGCCAAGAAACGGGCGCGTCAGCTGTTCTATAAACTTAAACATCGATGAAGAAAAGAGAGAGAAAAAGAGAAAAAAAAATCTCCACCCGACAGACGACCTAGTGTGAGGGCCAACCAGCCAGCAATCAGCACGGCACGTACCACGGACCGGGGCCACGGCCGGGCAACAATCTATTTGCCTGTGCTTGTGACGAAGACGACGACGACGACGACGACGACGGGTGATGATATCATCGAACATCCGGTTTTATGAATAATTCGTCGATATTTCTCTCCTGCTCAGTGGCACGCGGAGTAAACAAGCCCAACCAAATGAAGCTACACACACTTGAGTACGCTTTGAGTCATCCCATCGCCGAAGGAATGCATATTGTCCAACGGGTTTGCGTTATTCTGCGTAGAAGATTCTACGTCAGTGATTCTGCACTCGCACCCCGCCGTGAACGCAATTGTTGGGTGCGCTCGTCGAAAACGGCGCCTTCCTTCAATTGTTAAAAGCACAGGGATTCATTGGTGTTAATTCGGATCATCGATACGGGCGCCAGGGCCTTTGCAGTAGCGACCCCCAAAAAGGGCAAGCGAACGGGGTTCAAAACCTCTTTTTTTAGTCACTTTAGTATATGTGTTTGCTGCAAGCGGAGGGAGTCAGGCTGGCAGGCTTAAAAATATGAACGCGGATGACGAATGCGCGGGATGATGGGGCGCGCATGATTTTCGTGCGATGAAATGCCAACGTGAAGGTCAAATTTTTGCTGCCGACGTCAGCCGGTCTGTGAGGTAAAACGCTTTAAATAGTACTATTCAGCCTTTGGAGTGACGGGGTTTGCGAACACCACGAAGCAAGCACGATCGTTGCCACAGCAGCTGCTGGTCCCAAAGCAAAGACTTCTTGGATTACTCCTTCCAGGCCCGAGATCGCGAGATACAAGTGATGGCTGATGTAGTTCTAACGTGGGTGCATCTGTGAAGAAATCAGTGTCTTGTTCGCGGGAAGGAAGATAAAGGTCACTGGGAAAGAATGAATCGAAGATTGCAATGATACCTTTGATACCCGTCAATAGATGGCGTTAGTTGATTTTGAAATGGAAAACGTAGCTGTATTTTTCCTCAACAAACTACATAAAGTGGCTTTTATTGGCCAGGGAATGCCCTGTATCAAAAGACCAAGATCTCCTTAGTTGAGGAAACAAGGGCAGCAGTTTTCCTGTCAAAATGATCACAATAGGAGTTTTGCAGACATGAATAATAATTTCAGATTGATATTTTTACAAATTGTCCTTGTCGTATCGTACATTCTCAACAACTTTTCGCTTCTAGAACTGAATTAAATTCGTCTCCAAAGCAGCTATAGCGTATAGTTCGTAGTCGCTGCTTTGTAGTCACACGGTTTGTAACTAGCTTTCGATCAAAGCAAGTGTGGTTCGTGTTTGTTCGAAATCAGAAATTAGCTCAAACAATCGCGTCATCGAGCGCGCTCTAAAGGGGAGAAATAAGTGTGTTGGGTGTTATTTTATCGAGCCACCTTTGTTATCGTTTTACGGCGTTTGAAAACCAATCATCATTTACCCTGACGTAATGTACGCGGATCGGTTTAAGCTTACCACGCTGCGGTGTGTAACATCATATCGAACCGAAGAAGAAAAAACGCATTGCGTGCCACCGGCGGCGGCTTCACAGTAGTTTGTCACAGTTTATTGAAAGTGCAAATATTTAGCAGCGACAATGAGGCCCGAATGAAAGTGAAAGATGAAAAATGAAAGATGACAACCATTCTTCACGTAAGCTGGCGCTTCGTTAATGATGCCCGAGTCCGCATTTACACCGCTTTACGGTTCGCTGAACCAACCGCGCTCACTCCTTCTCGTTCGCTCGCAAACACTCTGCGAAATTCGTACGACGGGCGACGGAATCATTCCGCCAGTTCACATCTTTGCACCATGCGCCATGCGGTTACGGATGGATTGTGACGCGTGCAGGAAAACAAAAAAAAACGACACCCCATGATAACACCGACCTTCCTTCAAATGACCACACCGACAACACACCGTGCACGGTTTCGGTTATGGAATAGAGTGATTAAAAATACATAAACCCTTTCGCGCGATAAAGACATTATCGTGCGGATTTTTCTTTTCTCGCTCGGATTGGATCTTGTTTTGGTGTTCTTTTGCTGGATCTATTAGTGCAAAATGATGAAAATATATGATTAGTTGATTGCGGAAATATATTGCCCTGTGATTGTGGATGTAAGTTTTGTGATAAAAAAGATCAAAAAGATAACGCACCACGATCACATTGATGGACACATTCTGTTTTTATG
>JXWZ01009014.1:0-11396 GCA_000956215.1 Anopheles farauti No. 4
TATGTTTCGATTTGAAGCGCGTCTTTTATTGCCAGTTTAGGGTAAGCCACCTTTGTTGAGCCATTCCGACCGTGGAATGCAACCTTACCGCTCACAATTGATCCCGCGGGAATGCGATCAAGTCGCGATCTTGGATTTGGAATGAATTTCCGAAACCCGTGACGTTTGGCCCGGTATCGTCACAACAAAAGACTGGTCGGGATTTGCATAATAACCACATAATAATAACCCTTTGGCGGCACAATGCACTGCCGGTGAGTGATTTGAGCGAAAGGGATAGGAAAAGGTATGACCCGAAACGACTCGTGCGTCACCCGGATTTTTGCCGCATCCAGTAATGTCGTGACGAGAAATTTGTCCATCAGACATGCAGAGGCTGCAGGGGAGCCGTGGCATAAATTTACCTTCCAGAGAAAGGGTTGGGCGCGCGAAAGAGAGTGCTTCGCGATGGGGCTTAATGGTGGTTTGATGTAAAAATCTGTAGCCACACTATTATGCGCGCCAAATCACTCTCAAGGGCTTTCTACTGGCTACGAAATATCGGCCACAGCAAACCAGTTCTACGGGCGGTTCAAGCAGTTGGTCAGAACCGGCGAGAACTTACGGAACCTACCGTGCCGGAATGATAGGAGGGTGGATAGGTGTTGGTTTTTTTTGGGACAGGGACCTTTAACCAAAACCAGTTAGTGATCGTGCAAAATGCATCGTCGAAATTTCTTTTCACCCTTTGCTCGTTCATTCCAACAGACGATGCATTCGTATGCAGCGAAAATCATTCGCCGCTGTCCATGGGAGGAGGGCAGTAAAAATTAATCAATTTAAAGTCTGCAAAGAGTGTTTTTAGCGTCGTTTTGTTTCCTTGCCAATCTTCCATGCGTTTGGTGTTTTGTTGGAACAGCTCTCCAAAGATGGTGCAGAACCGAATGGCTCTTTGGAGAGGGAGGGAAACACATTACGACCATTGGCGGTCGTCGATCCTGCGGTGATACGCTCTACTTAATGACCGACGCGAGACGGTCTTGGAAACCTGGACATTAAGTTCCTAATGGATGAATACAAGAATTCGAAACAGAATTCACTTTTAGGTGTGGTATTTTTTTTTAGAACATCGGCTGTAGCGAGAAAAAAATGTGGTTAAATTTGGCCCCTTGTTCGATGATGTCGACAAATTATTTTATTACATACTACAGGCGCCATTACTCAGAACACATTCGCAGGATCGTCGCCGGTTTCGTTGGGTGCAAAAATTTTGCTTTTTTTTTACACGCAGAACAACACGTTCCTCCTGATCCCATCTTCGAGCCAGACTCTCGTGTCCCAAAGGAACGATTACTATCAATCCTCTGCAATCCAGTTCCTTTCTCTTTAGGGTTTGGTTTTTCTTTTATTGTGATTACATTTTCTTTCCCTTTGCCGTGAACGTGTGTCGCGTTTGAAAAAAATGCTCATAACTTCATATCAATGGCGAGTAACTACAAACGTCGACCATATCTAACAACTCAATCGATTAACCAGCATTCCATTCGGCTCGTTTAAACTGTTTGGACACATTCAAACAAATTGTGTCTTATGTTATTTACTCGTCCCATGATCTAAGGTCGCCAAGTACTACTGCTGCTACTACCACCATCACCACCATCACCCACCGTCCGGGCGCAGTAAATCATTGGTGAAGCTATTCGCGCTCCCGACCTAATTGCCACGGATTCGGCCAGCGGTTTAACACACGCACGCTATTAGAAAGCCATCTATTAACTTCTCCCCTACGGCACCACCCTTACGTCAGTATGACACTTCCGATACGACGATGAAACATGTGTTCCGTTCCGCCTTTTGACAGCTGCTGATGGGTCACACCGTACCGCCCGTGTCACGCCGAACTCGTATCGGCTTACTCACGGGCCCCGGCTTCATGTTACGCTTTCTGGTGCAGAGGAACATTCGTTACTTTGCTTCGTGTAGAAATTTGTCTCAAAATTTGCAGCCAATTTTGGGTCCGTGGACGTTGTGCGACCGAAAAATTTCCGGCTGGTCCGGCTTGTCCTTGCGGTGCAAGGGTGGCTAGCGGGGTGAAGAAAATGGTGTGCCGCAGTGAGGATGGCAAACTGTTTATCTGAAGAAAACGAAAACGGCCACGGGATGTACGATCGATTGCGTGAGATATTTACGCCCGGCCCGGGTTGTCGTTTGTTTGCCGTGCGTGAAGATCAGAGAATCGCTGACGATCCGAGCAGTGTAAACAAATAGTGACGCGTGATGAAGTAGGGTAAACCATATGGAAAGGCCGTTCGGATGATAATGATTTCTCATTGGTGCGCTACTGGTGATGATAGCGTTCCATTGAGAATCTATGTCGTTGATCTCATTTTTGGCAGATCCCAGTTTTCACATCCGCTGCTCATAACTCATGTACTGTTTTTCTTTTACTTCCCAACGATGCCCAACGGGCACTGGGTTTGGTTTAAAATTTATTGCAAAAAATTCCACCACTGGAATGCAGTTTACTGGCGTAACTCTCGTTCCGGCTATTGCATAAACGTACCGAAGGGCACAAGAACCGTCCATCAAAACGATCCCACTTGCGCATCGCACGCCTCCGATCCGACTCCGGACAATAAAAACAAATATTCTCTAAATTGATAATTACTGCACTGCAATCGCTTCAGTGGGCCGCTTTAGGGAAGCCGTGCGGGCGACGAAAGATGATGCACTTGCCTATGCGCACATTTGTAATGTCCACGAACGGCCGCGAAGCAGTGAGGATTATGTGTAGCGAACGGAGCGCACTGTATGCATTTCATTTATAAATACAGCCCTCATCGCTTCGAAAGGGGGCGGGCGGGTCGTCGCGGCGGTACAAAATCTTGCATCATCGGCATAATCCACCGATACCGTCCGGCGGGGTCTGCGCGCGAAACCGCATGGAGGCAAGAAGCCGTTTCGTGTTCTGTATCTCCGCTCTTTTCACTTTCGGGGCCGTCCGCGTGTGTCCGTGTTATTCTTTCCGTTGTTTTTGCCCGTTCTTCGCCGGTCTCGCCCACCGCGATACGTGATCTAGATCTAGGTAGGGATAACCGTTTGCATGCGTATGCCGCCAGATGGGAAAAACACATGTCTGACTCGGATGGGCATCGATTTGTTTGAGCAGCGATCGTCTCGCAGCAAGCCGCTTCGCCCTCGACATGCATTTCCGTGAATTTTCCGGCTCGTAAAGTGCAAAATTTGGGACCATTTTTCAGACCCGTGATGGCATCTCCTTTGTCGGGCTGTCGGCATGACCCGGCATTGCACAACGGGTTCGTATGAAGGGAATGGTATCACGCTCCGAGGGAACCGAGTCGAGTCGAGTGTGTGAACGATCGAACGCGTTCGGGAACCAAGCACGGCTGCGGGTAAGAATGTCCCACGTTTGCAGGTTTCCTGTTGCATCGTGGTAAGTTCATTAACATTGCTTTCTGCTGATAGAACTGGCCATTCGCATGTGGTGCATGTTACCCATTTGGTGTTATTGAATAAATTTAAGAATTGTTATGTTTTTTTTTTCATTAAGTACGAAGTAAAATTCCACTATTAGTTTTATTTCCATAAGAGAATATGACACGTTAGTTACGTGAATTGCACAATACTTAGACATACAAGTGCAATCCTTTTCGCAATAAATATTTAAATTATAACAGAAAAGGCATAAAAGAAGTTCCTGCAACACTCACTGGAACATCGTTTATTTTTCATTACCTACTTATAAACAACTTCAACCAGCATCGTAGCCGGGAACGGTGTACAATTATGCGATCTCTTTGCCCCCGCCCATAGCTACCGGGGTAACCTGAAAAACTGCAGCCCAAACCCCCCTTCGGTGATCAATCAAGTTCGCGCTGGAATGTCTAATACAAATAATTCCTACAGCAGACGACAGCAACCACACCAGACAGGAACCATCGCCCAGTTCGCCCGGATCGCCCCGATCGTAAGATAAACAGCACCCGACACATCAAAAGAATCGGAGCATCGGTGCGCAAAAACATATCGGCATCGTTCATCGTGCGATGCGAACCAAACCGCAGTTGACAACACGGAGGAAAGCCACGGGGTAAGAAAAACAAAAATGCTTCCAAACCATTACGCTCCAGACACACATCCGTCCGGGCAAGATGCGATAAGTATTTAAAATAAAAACTGTGTTCCCATCGGTCGCAGCGAGCGTTTCGCGCGCGACCAGATGAATGAAAGTCGTCTCATTAATGATATCCAAGCCGCTTATGAATGGCTTCGGTTGTTGCGGTGAACCGTACTCGGTATTGTGGGCAGCCCCTCCCCCCAGGACCGGAGTGCTATTTCGGTCCTCGCAAAGCCGCATAGTCGCAAGCCACACACGAAAAAACCATGCACCACAATACGGCGGATGACGGATACGCAGATTAGATCCATCGTATAGGCTGGTTTGTTTGGTGTCACTGCGGTCATTGTACGATTTCGACTTCGACTTGTTGCCAGGCTTCGGGCGGACCGAGCCGGACGGGATGTTCTCGATCGCGTGGGAGTGAAGTGACGCATTGCCAAGAGTCAATGGAAGGGTTTTTGTTTTATTTTGCGTTTTTGCAACTACTTCACACTTATCACAGTGCCGGCTGGGATGTGTTGTGCTGCGAGGGAAAGAGGCTAGAGACATCTCCCAAGATCCAGCACACACCACTGACCATCGCGGAACGGATCTCGGCTGTCCCGATAGAGTGCGTATCGCCACTTCCTGGCCGTGGAGCGAATCGGTACTTCAAGCAAGCACTTCCGCTCCACAAAACGTGATTCCGTGAGTGGTGGGGAACCACATGGCTTGGAAATGGAATTAGTCGCCACGCTCGCGTTCCCAGGCCCGATAGGCTAAGCGTGCCCGCCCAGTGACGGTTTTAGAACAGCTCAGATCGGGTTTTTGGTTAAATTGTAACACACTTTTGATAACGAATGCCAAGGCCCCCGGGGCCAGTGGGCAGGATATGAGCAACACAGTGCGAGTCGAAGGTTGACCGCCGAGTACGGGCCTGGGACACGTGTCCACCAGCTGATGAAAATAGGCTATCACACACGCAGCTTCACATCAGCTTGATAACTTCATCACACACGTGGCTGCCCCTCGGTTTGCACTCCAACATCCCGCTCCAACACGCCGCGTCCGGAGCAGGCAAATTGATTGGCAAATTGCGGTACCGAATACGGACACCGGCAGCCTTTCCGTAAGGGGATAAGGGTCTTTTTTGGCTGCACCGGACGGGATTGTTTACAATCTGATCTGTGGGTGAGATGTGAAACTACACCGCAGCTGATGTGCAGATTGAAAACCACCACCACCACCATCACCACTTCCGAAGCGGTAGCGATAATTTATGGACAGCGCAATAAATCAGCACCATCAGCACCAAGCGCCATATCCCGGTGATGGTGCGGTTGTTTAAGCGATGTTTTTTCTTCTTCTACGAAATTAGATGACTTCATGGATCATGGACAGTAGCAAGAAACCAGAACCGAGCAGCGTTACATCGTTAGGGGAGAGAGGGAGAGCATTGTTCGTGATGCTCATTGAAGACTATAAAGTTTCTGCTTCCGAATATAACGACTTGATTTATTTTACGATTCCCCAACCAAATGAGCACACGCACACATAGATACACAGTAGGGATGTACCTAGTACTAGTACTAGTCGTTGCGCTAGTTATCTTGGCAATGGCGAATCCAAAATGTCGCCTAACGTCCGGCCCGGGACGGTTGGCCCCTGCTTTGATGTACACCGGGCGGAATTACACGCAAATTAAACAATTAAACGTGTACATGAGTGATCTCCTTTTCTTATCACGTCCAGTTGCGGCCGCTTGAAATGTCTAACCTAGTCGCTACCGTCCGTACAAAGTAGTCCGCTTGTCGCCAGCCTAAATGTCCCCGTTCCATCGCGGGGGCTGATCTCATCATCGGGGTAATTATGTCATCTCGGGATGATTGAATAGCCCGTGCGTGATGGTGTCATCTGCAGATTGCATCAACATTCTTCGCGAATATCTTCCGCTCGTGTGCTGCGCGGTGGAACATATGCTCGATCGCTTGGTTGCGGTTGCGGTTGTGGTCAGCCGGCCCGAAAAGGGCTGCACGGCAGTGGGACACGCGTTAAATGAAACGTTCCAGAGAGATCGGCCCTTTCGGTGGCGATGTGTTCTGGGATCGTTCTCCCGCACCGTGGGTGGTCGAAACCTCGGTGGAACGCATTAAGGCATAGTGTTCGGGGTGATTTATGCAACAGCAGGAGCAACCCCGCTACCGTTCCGTGTTTCGGTGTTATTACGGGGTTTCTGCTCAATCGCCTTGGGATGTGTACTTAACCATCAAACTACTGGACCGCAGCTACCGAAAATGATCGATGTTTATTCGATTCGGACCAATGGTAGTGTTTGTGGTTTGGGAAAGTTCAGAAGTTCAGTTTTTTTTTGTATTCTCTCCCCTTTCTTGGTTTTGGCTTGGTTTCGGCTTGATCCTCCACCACTGTTTACTTAGACAGAAGTTTGAAATGATCGACAGCAGTGTAGGTGCCGGGCAGCGAGCCGGCACTGTTCCGTGGCCAGTGGGTTTTTGTTTTGGCCGGACGAACAATAAGCAAAACCGGTCCATCTGTCCAGCGTCGTTTCGATAGCGCCAGCGGGGCAGATTTGGTCAACGATGTTTTGATTTGCAGGCACGTTTCGGTTGTTGCCGGGAACAGCCGGACAGATCAAAACAAATATTAGATGTCCAACTGCGCAGAAACGAGGAAATGGTCATGTCAAAGTAGTTACAACCTTTCGAGCACAGTTACTGATGACATTGTATTAATCTTGGTGTCCACAAGAAATGCATGAAGTTCGGCTTTCAGTTAGTTATACTTCACAAACGACCCCATCCAGCCCAATGTAACGTTAGTTAAGAAACGCTGACCTCAGCGCTTGCAGTAAACCATTTAACACTTCCAATTTGTCCGGCTAGTGATCTGTGCATAGATTATTCCTCTTTATTAAACCATCCCCAATAAGGCGACGATCGTCTGGAGCGGGGTGGTTTTCGCTTTCAAACCGAGGAGCAAAAAGAAGCGCGAACACCGCGAACGACAAACCCACCTCAACCGACGCCTATCCCGGCCGGATCGTAAATCGGTTTTTGCGATCGAAAAATTTGCCGACGCCAACGCCGAACCGGACCGGTCGTGTGGAGCTAAAAGTTGGGTTAGCTTTTGGGGGCCGTCACGCAATCACCCCAGCAACACCGTGCAGAAACAGCACGTCGCAAAAACTTTCATTGCCCACTGAATCGCACTCACACCGATTAGGTCAACCGGCCGAGGTTATGTAGGAGTAGGCCGGCCGGCCGGCAATGCCAGCACCCGGCGTATGCTCAGTATGTCCATAAATTTGGTTGGATGGCGAGCAGGGATGGGTGGTGGATGATGTCAGTCGCACGGGCGTGTGACATAGACCCAGAAAAGCGGCGGATGTGGATGCAACAAAGTGCAGCAGCGCATCAAAACCGCTCCACGGTTGTGATTTATGGGCCAAAACTGTTGGCGAGGCAATTTTCAACCATACGGCACGGGACTGAAACGACTTCCGAATGGGTGACGCTGGCGCTTTGCATAAGAGCCGAGTGATATCTCCGTCGCCGCTCCAGAAGGCATGGAGGCTGGCGTCAGCGCCGCAAAGCCGCATTATGGGCGTGACCTTCTCCACTGGGGAGCGCGACCGAAGGGACGCACGAACGCACGATGCACGCAGCAAAGCAAAACTAGGTCCAAACGTGGAAGGTCTTCTTCTGCTGGGTGGCAGGGTGGATGACGCGGAACGATCGTACTGAAACCCCAATTAGTGCGTTGCGCGAGACGATGTTGATCCCTGTCAAGCGGAGAGCGGTTCCACGAAAGAAAGATCATACCGCCGCACATGTTGTGCAACTTGTTGCGAAAGAGCTCCCCACGGCTGGAACACATTCTGTCCCGTGCAAGACAGTGGAAAACTTCGTGTGGAGATGATTTAACACGATCATGCTAGTAGGGGTAATGAAATGCGTGATCTACTGCACATAAAACTTTTAGTGAGCCAGTTAGCAGCGGATAGCGTCATGGAATGATTGTCAGCAACTCACCACCACCACAGCATAACTCAACACAAACGCAAACGGTGGATTAATCGAAGCTCCCGGGCTAGCCAGCGCCAATTGTCCATCAAGCGCGCTCCCGAAGAAACTCTAACCGGGCGTTGAAGATTCTATAGACACCCCGAGCGGGCAACAATTACAAACTCGGGAAGGGACCACGACCCGGGACTCCACCATTGGAATGGTAAAAATAGAAAGAACTAGGAAAGAGTCTGAAAATAAATTCCTTCGCCGTAAACAAAAAGGCAATCGCGAGCGCGCTGGTGTGTTGTGCAGCGCGCGTTGCACCGGACTGCTGCTGGTGGCATCTGCTGCTGGTTTCCCCGTGGGTTGTTGGTCTGGCTGTGCGAGCGCTTCGTGGCTGGAATCGTGGGGGTCGGTCACTTTCTACTCGGATATCTTACACTCACCTCGGCGAAATGGGCCATCGGGCGGTGCAACGCGGGCTGATCCTACGCTGCATGCATTTCTGTCGGGCGAAAACTTTCAGCAAATCCGTGCAAGGCCCTTCCGCTGTGCTAGCCGAACATCTGCCCGCCGGCTGATGGACGATTTGCAAGGCTGGAGATTTGCCGGATATGGTGAAGCTAACGATAATAATTCTCCGATCAACAAAACTTCCTCCCCAGACCGGGAGGAAAAATAAACATCTTTGAAGCGAATACTTTCATGATGTACGACGATCGGGAACAGAGCACGGAAGCGAAGCGATGGTTTTCAAACAATGCTTCTCCCGATTACGCAACGCCCTGCGAAGGCGACGACTGTCTGCGTTTTTACACGCAACAACATCCGAATCCTTGCTACGGCTGAACGAGTGTGCCAAAACAAGAAAACCTGCACAAACGGAACGATCGTTCTTACTTTCGCGTTCGCTTTGGTGCGGCGTGAGTCATGAATGGAGCCGGCACGATCGTACTCGCGACCCGACAAAGCCAGATGAAAAGAATTTCGACAGCATGAGTTTTCCCGGCCTCGTCGTCGTCCAACGGGAAAACAAAAACCAACGACCAACGCCCGGCCCGCCTGGAGCCGGTACCAGCCGTACAAACACACGCGTAGTGGAATGGCCGAAAGAAGACGCCATGGAAGCGGTTGTGGAAAGCTATTTTTGTACCTCCTCCCCTTCATGTGCCATCCCACGTAGAATGGAAATTTGGAATATTTTATTGCACCTACATTAGTGTCCATGGCGTGTGTGACAAGCGCAGCTCCATGCTCCCGCGGGAACGATCCCGAATTGGTGTTGGGTTTTGGAGATGCCAGGTCGGGTATTGACGTAAAGAGCGGCAAGCAAGAGCGGTTCGATATTTTGAGGCGCAGAATCCGCAGTTGTAAACATGCAGATATGATCGTAAAGAACGGGAACACCATTGCGGGAACAGGTGATTATCGTTCTGCAATCGTCCATAACGTTGACGATGGTGTATTTGCATACAAATTCTCACTTTTCATTACGCCTAACCTCTAACTTCACTCGCCAGCTTACGTGTCGCGTGTCGCCTGCTCCGCTGGAACGAATCCGATCGCGCTTAAGCGATCGCAGGCGGCCCCTTACATGGATTTCCATACGGAGGGTGCATAAAATTGGACCAGTTCCCTTTTTTGGTACGATTTTCGCACGAGACTCTGACGTACCCAACCCAATGCTCCGGGCGTTTCCAAACGCGTGCCGGTACGGAGTATAGAATGCACTTCCAAATGAACGCCCTACCGGCGGGGGCAAAGATTGGGACGATTTTTGTTTACAGACAACAACAATCCAAAGAACCTGTGTTCTTCGCTCGTTGAAACATCGAGCGGCGGCAGCAGCTGGTAGAATGCATTGCACAATAAATATCTCACGCGCACCACAAGCACCAACACGCTGATGAGCTGTTCGGCATTTCTGAATGTCGCGCCTGTGTGCCTTAATGGTATTATCACCCGGAATGCCATCGGCTGTCGGCCGCTTTCCTAATTTCGATCACTTCTGATCGCGGAAAACGCGTCCGATCAATCATCTGGCGATCGCAGAAGCACGGGAGCGACCGAGCGACCGGAGCGTTCTTTGATGCTAAAAATAACGTGCAGCACAGTTTTCTTTTGTGCAGCGCGATCGTTGCGAGTGAGCTGTTCGAACACGAGCAATCTGGAGAATGCATGTTTGAAGTGCAACCCGACCCGATCAAAGGCGAATGTGCAAACCGCTCCGTGAGGTCGAGACTATCGATGGCCGATGGGGCGTTGCGAGGAGGTGTGAAGCTCTTGCTCTTGAGCCAATTGGCTTGCTCGTTTCTCACCTCACGCAATGTGGCCTGTCGGGCAGGATAAGATAGATGGAAGTGGCTACCGTTTAGAACGTTGAATAATTATCTCACAACTTGAGACTACTCCGTCTCCGTCGGAACCGTTCGCGGAACAATGTTTTGCATTGTTGGACTGTTGAGTTTCATCTCGAGCGAGTCTTCCTACGCACGACGAAAAGAGTGGGCCCGAAAGTGATCATCTTCTCCAACAGCTGATCCACACCCGTCCACTTCCTATATACGGAGCCAGTATCCGATGCCGTTCCAATCCGACCATCAGAACCCATTTTTGGGATACCATCTTTGAAACGTGGACGTCGCACGGTCCAGAGCTGGAACGGTGGAAAACTGCAGCGGACCGATGTTTACATTCGATTCTTAACAACTCATTTATTCCACATTAATGGCTCGAAACGGAACCATACCGTTCGCAGGTCGTAACGTCATTCTGGCCCTCCAGAAGGCTGCCGGAGAAGGGGTGAGCGAGGGTAATGACTTAGTATTGCCCCGTGCGCGAGGCCCAAATCAAATTTTCCTTCCAGCACATGCCCAGATCGAAATGTCCGCCGCTGTTTCCGCTGTAATGAATTTACGAAGCTGTAACCTGACACCTTACGGCGTTCGGTTTGTTTCGGTTCCGGGCCGGTGATCAGCCACTAAACGGCTGTATGGAAACAGACGTAATACGCAGCTTAACGGATGAAGGAGCCCTTGATCTAAAATAGGAACGCCGGGATGAGACTCTTATCAGCAAACAAACGAATGAAGTGTGTGTTAACTGACAAGCGCACCCAACAACAACCACTAGCAAGTAAATCTGTCACGCCGTGACAAATGTCATAACAATCCTAGTTTACTGAGCAAAACATCCATTCCCAAACCATGCGATGATCGCGGGAGTGCTTAGCATCATATCGGCCATGCGTTGGCGTTGGCGTCGGCAGCAGC
>JXWZ01009018.1:0-24486 GCA_000956215.1 Anopheles farauti No. 4
ATTTATCTGTCCAAAAACAAAACCATTGCAAATGTAACGAAAATGATATTTTGGCTCCGGGATCAAGCATAGACTCAACATGACTTCATGATGAGTCATCCATAAAACCTCATCGCACATAGCATGCTTTGGACCGGATCTACAGCTAACATGGATGTCTTCTCACAAAACGAATAGTTTAAGATACTGGGATTGCTGGCCTTGTATACCAGGAGGTTGCTGATGTGTGAGAGATTTAACATAGCAACACATGAACGATGAAATTTGCAAAACAAAAAATAGAAAAAGGTAACACAATTTAATTTTACTAGCAAAAAATATAATAAAAAAACAGCGGAACGAACTACCGCATGTGTTTTGCGAATTGGTAATTTCGAGACTTCGCTCCCCAATGAAGAGAAGCGAGGCAGCGCGCGCGCTTGTTCCCCACCAAGCAACCATATTTCTTTTCGCGAAGGAACTCAAAATGCACCTTTGGGGAAGCCACAGCACAGTATACGAAACGAAATGGGGTTTGGCGAAAGCAAATGAAGTAAAACCGAGCACCCGGACGGAACAGGAAAAGAAGATGACGTCCAAAGTTTCCGTTCGTCCGTGTAGTTGTGTGTGTTTTTGTGCGCAAATATATCGGCAACGACTAAACAGCCGTAAAAAATATCGTCCATTTGCTTAGGAGCAGTTCTTTGGCGACAAACTTTTTTGCTCCAGCAGTTCTTCTGCTTATTATTCTTGTTGCCACTGTTGTTGCTGCTCCACCACACACAAGAAGATCATCGACGCATGGTTGATTTCTGTCTCATTCGCAGGCACGGCATTCGTTTCTTTCTTCTGCTCACTGCTCATCTTCTCCGTTTGCTCACACGAAAAAAAAGCGTATTTCCCTCGATCTTTTTCGCCCTGCAATGCTGCCAAACCGTGGTATGTGAATGTGTGTATGTGCGAGGTCCAGCCAAACAACCGCGTGGGTCCCAAAAAACCGTTTGTGCGAGAGTATCTCTCGGCCCACATTGGGCGCGCGCTCTCGTGTACGTGTGTGTGTCTGTGTATGTGTATGTGTGCTCGTTCACTGACGCTTCAATCTCACCACGGATTCTTCATCGCATCTCGCACTGAACCTGTTCTCACTGAAGCTGACTCACCGAAGCCCACCGCAAAGAGAGAGGCAAGGGTATCACATGTTTCGTTTTCTCTTTTCTACCGATGGGGAACAAAAACCCTATAGCTCCGTGTGCGAGATGTGTCAACGCACTCTCGTATATTTCGTATGCTTCACTTAGCCGCAGAACTGCACAGTACAAAGAACGCTCAGGCCTACTGCAATAGGAATTCAATAAAACGTCAGTCCCCCGTTTTACCAATAGCCACAAGTGCACGGCACGCACACACACTCGCATTCATTCCGTCATATCTGACAGATAGATTGACAGAGCGAATCCCATATTCCACCAGGAAGCGAATGACCGTTGCTAGTGAGGCTAGGAGTCTGCTTACTTGATGTGTGTGTGAGTGTGAAGAATCCTTATTTTCACCCGATCTCCGCCTGCTTGCGGACAAAATTTGTCACTTTTCTCCGCCCGTAACCACTCCGAGAAACCCGTGATGCACCGCACCCAAATGAATAAAACCGACCAACTTCTTCTGGCACACTCGACAGAACAACCCACTAACACGCTCGCACACACACACTCGCTCACAGCCGTTATCTTCGTTTTCTTCCTCACTCTCTTTTTTTGTTTGCTTCTCTTCTTCGTTTCTGCTCTTTGTTTGAATTGCTGTTACTCGCTTCCAGACAATATATGCCTTCTCTTTTCTTTCTTCTTCCTTTTAGCTCACCTTCTTGCTTCCACTCTCGACTATACGCTTCAAGCTTCCAGGCACGGGTACAACTTGCAGCAGCTACACACACATATACACCATCCACGCACGCACTCACGCTGAACACCACTATCTCACCACGGTTGCTACTGCTGCTTCACGGCGACTTCTTCTTTCGAAAGTGTTGCTGGTCGAACAAGAAATTCACTTCCACCGCCTTTTGCCGGCTCCCCGCGCAAAACAACGAGATATAATTTTATTGGCAACAGATACTCACTCGTATATTTAGCAGAGTATCGGAATGAAACTACAATTTTCTGGCGATAGCTCTTTGCTCTCGGATTACGCTCGCGAACGTTGTAAGTGTACACCCTACTCGATCGACTGTAGATGCTTGTGTGTATGTGCAAGGGAGATTGAACCATCGAATTTGATGTTAATGACAACTATGGAAAACCCTGTTGGCAAACTGGTTAGCAGCGGAGTTACCGGTCTTAATCAGCTTCATGACGTATGTCATTCTCGACTCGACGATTACGAACTCGAGAAAAATTAAAATTTTTTTTTTTAAATTAACCCATGGACCTGATTAGAAATAAAAATTCTCTTTTGCCGAACTGCATGATCAAGCGACCTCTTTAAAAAGATTTTCGTCTTGTACATGTTTTAATAGTGTAGAAAATGATAGATTCGAGTAGTTCGAGTAGTGGTACTCAATTTCGGTTTATCCGGTCTACCGATCATCGGTACACGATGTATAAAAAACGGCTTAACTAAATAGAAATTGTTGCAATTCCAAATATAAATTAAATAATTTCGTCTTAATCATCCTTTTGCCTTACATTTTATTACTACTCACATTCTCATCGCTTTCCTTCCCTTAGGCACGTTTTAAACATTTATCTCGTCATCATTTCCCATGGCAATGCAATAATGCACACACAAGAGTGTGGACAATCAAACAACTGATCAATATTTTTCTAAAAAATGTATTCGTCAATATAATGCGCGAATTGAAATAAATTACATGCTATCATTGCGAATCCTTCTTCCCACGTTCGCTCCCACTGTCCATCATGATTCTATGTGTGAACCAGTATGTTACAACCGATCGTGCTCGTTTTCTATCGATCTGTTCTACAACTCTCTCTATATATATATATATATACGCTGGCTTTTAGATTTTTTTACATATCTGCTTTCCCGTGCGTACGGCGAACCGAGAGATAGCGGCACTTAACAAGTGAATAGCCGACAAAATGAGCTCTGCTTAAACCTACGATAAGAAACGGTAGCTGATAGGTTAGTACTTCTTGCATTGCGTGGTACCGATCGCCACAAGTGCAACCGGGCGTTTATATGTAAGGATCATGAAAAAATGCACCAGGGCATTGCTTTGCTTTAAATTCATGGTGGTTGTGTGATTTACAACATTTGTGTATTTATATATGCTTCTTCTTGAGGGATTTTTGTTTGCCAAATATTTACAATATCGCATCATAGCAAATCACGATAGCCACACACCTACATACACATACACAGATGTTCTACCATCTGCGATTGCTTTGTCAATGCTTACTAATGTGCTACTCGTACTATACACTGAAAAAATATGGTAAATAAAGCTAAAGTCACTAGATAAACCTAATGCAGTTCCGAAGATGCACTGCGCTATGTTACAATACAGCTTTCGTCTTTCCTGCAACCCCACACTTTCGAACTCGGGAGCGAGATTCCCAAAATTCGACCACCAAAAACAAACTAAACAAATGCTTCCCTGCTAACACTCTAGTGTTTGAATATCGATGTGCAGAGTACGATAGTTTTAAGAGGTGTATATATATATATCGTGGTTTGAAATCTTCCACTCATCCACGACATTTGCTTGATATTTCCTGCTCTTAAACGGGGGAATAAACAATAATGCAGACTAAACGACACAACATCTATCCTAACCTAAACGCGAAACTTAAAAGATTTAGAAACGACGAGATTAGCCAAGGAGTTGTTAGAGGGAAATTAGGACTGGGTGCATGTCGAGGGTACGTGTGAGATGCCGGCGGGTGTTATTGCATTGAATTGCCACCTTCAGCGTAAAGCAGGAGTGCACTACTTACATAAATCATTCACCTAAGTGACAATTAAATTAACCTAAGCTAGCAAGTAATGCGATGCAACATTGTGTGCGTATGCGTGTGTGTTGCCCCATAAATACCCACCCGCCTCAAGTAAGTTCCCGTCGACAGAATTAATAGTACATCATGCTTCAAAAACTCATCTTCACAGCGCACAGCTAGCGTAATAATACTAACAACTATTAACCAAAGTTGATTAAGAAGGGCCTATTTGTTGTAATAGAAAACGTTCTTTTGTTTCTTAGATACACTATTAAAATGAAGCTGCTATTACAAAATATACGAGAACGAGAACGAATTACAACCTATCTTCATGTACAACAAAATCTTGAGATGTATGTTTTACTCGTTTACCAAATCAAACACCATTGACAGTTGAGAAATATATGTTGTACACATTTGTACACACATTTTCTCTGCACATGCTCGTTTCGTTTCATACTTGTTTTGTTGTACAATATTTACAAAATTATGTTGTTAGCTTAATTACTTTGGATAAAGTGGTGGACTTATGCGTGTTTGTGTGTGCAGAGTGTCGAAGAATGGGACGGGTGCAGGGAACGAGGGGTGTGTACGGCAGATGTAAAACATTATACAAAAAACATATTAAGTAGACTAACTTTCAACGCAGCAAACTGGCCAGCTATTGGAAAGGTAAGGCGCGAACGAATGTAAAATTTGAGTTAGAAAAAAAAATTCAACATTACAGTGTATTTTGTTTGGCGGTGGTTCCTAAAATATACACCACCACACACCCCTACCAACTCCATCCATCCTAAAATTCCAGCTTTTATGTGTGTCTGTTTGGGTTTTACTAAATCTGCTTAAATCAGCATCGTCATCTTGGCTTCCTTTACACCGTCATTCGCACACGATTTTTAAGCTGCGCCTATTGTCGAATGATGACGCTACTACTCACAATCGCTGATGATTGCGTTGCCGCCGCCTGCTGTGGTTTCATAGAAATCACTCCTCCGGCGATACTGGCGGCAGCGATGACAGGAGATCCTGCGCCTACTACACCTTGATTTGTCTTCACCAGCAGCGGCGGTTTGGTAGGATCGGCGGAAAACGTGGTGTTGTTATTGTTAAGTAATATAATGCTTTCACTGCTGCCACCAGTGCACACTGGCTGCTGCGATTGTCTCCGCTGCCGCACGCATGGAACGCATAGTGTCCGCAAATGTTCTCGTATCTTCGTTAGCTCGTTCAATCCGTACTCGTGCGTCCACTCTGCAACCATAGCCAACTGTTGGCGTTGCTGGGCGGAAAGGTGAGGATTCGGATGGCCTTCGGGCGTTTGGGCACCGCACAGTCCACAGATGGTGCAAAGACTGCAGTGCCACCGTCCTATAGTATTACCAAAACAAACGTAAAATAGCCAATTAAATGATTATGAACACTTGCAATTCATAACGTAAAACAAGTGAACAACGCCGCTTACCTTCGGGCAAATTGCGGAGACCCTTGCAAGCCAGATGATAGCCTCGATCACACTGATCACAGTACACCATTTTGCTGTCTATTGACGACGGTCGCTGATTACACTTCATGCACAGCTTGCACTCTGAACACTGCCACTTGTACTGCTGCACGCGCCGATACATCGCAGACGACATCCCGATGCAAGACGGATGGGCTGAGGAGAAAAACAAAACGAAAAAATATACATATTGATTGTAATACAAAGCACGCAAAAGTACTACAGTTTTTTTTTAATATCAACGTGTTTTTGTTACCTTTCCTCCGGCAACGATTGCATCGCACGAACAGTTCCGGTTTGCTGTAGCGGTTTTTGTTCTCCGGACCGAGACAAACGGCACACATGAAGGGGTTTAGTGGGGGTCGTTTCACCGGCGTCACTTCCGTTTCTTGCATCCGCTTTCCACCGCCCGCCGATGGTGGTACCGCTACGGTCGTTACCGTCGCGGACGTGGAGGAGAGAAGATTGTGGTTCTTCTTCTTCACCGCGTGCGCAATGAGTGGAACATCCGAGTCCTGTGCGAGAGAAACACGATCAGTATTTGAAGGATGAAGGATGAAGAATACTCCATCCAAGAGTTACGGTGGTCGATCCATGGAGTTGCGACAAAATTCGTAAGGTCTCAGTGCATTCTGGATTGATTTATACGCGCATTTTTTTCAACTATGACCATACTTTCATTTCACACAAACTTGAAACAAATTAATCATGTAAGTACTTACATCCGAATCCGTAGGTTCTTTGCACTCCACGATTGGAGTACCTGCTGCTGGTAGCGTTGGAGTTGCCACCACTGTAGTTACCAATGGCACACCGGAACTCAAGGTGCGACTAGATCGTCTTACTGGCGTGGCCGCAGTAGCAGGAACCGTGGCAGAAGCAGTCCTCGAAAGCGGATCACTTTCACCGGCCATAACAACAACAGCACTGGATGGATGAATTTTTCGCTTCCGTCTGTGGTGTTTCTTCTTTTTTATCCTCACACCACCCTCACGCTCACTTTCCGTCGACGATGAACCGCTGCCGGATTGTCCGTCCGCTTCATCACCGCTGTTGTCACTGCTGAGGTCGCTGCCGTTGTTACTACTGTTACTATTGCTGTCGTCACTGCTAGTGTCTTCCTCGTCGCTGCTATCATCGGTATCACTGGCACTGCTGCTGCTGCTGCTGCCACTGCTGCCACTGCTGCAACTGCTAGAATCATCACTACGCAGACGTGCTTCCTCGGCAGCCACCAACTTCTGATAGCGTTCGGACGAAACAATCTCCTGCAGTTGAAACGGATCCAGCAGTATCGTGTTGATCGGGTAGCAACTGAAACCGCAGTATATGGAGATTGTTAAAAAGTGTCATTTTTGGCCGAAATTTACCGCAAACCGCAATGAAACTTACGCCAATTCCTCTGGTGTGAAGGTGGTATAATACTCGCTGAACTGTCCGGGCACGAGTGCCACCGGATAGTTGGATTGTTGTGAGACTGGTGCTTGTTGAGACGCGTCCTGTCGCGTTTGATGCTGCCGTTTCGGTACCTGGACCACGTACGTTTGCAGATCCATGCACGCACGCCGGGAATCTCGTCGTCTGTAACGGTTTGTATAATAAAAAAAACACACACACAGTTGTAACTGCAGTTCCCTACTCCAACGAAACTCAATCGTACTTACTCTTTGTTAAGGCTACAGTTCCAGCTCGCGACCGACTCCATCGCTTTCTCCTTCTGCAGCTGGGCCCGATCGATTGGGGCGGCTGCGACCACCGCACTGATCGCTTCCTGCTGCTGCCGCTGCCGGTTGCTGAGCTCGCGGATATGCTTTTCCCGTGTGTACCGCGTGTACTCCTCGTACTTCTCCGGATAGTCCGTGCACATGATGTCCAGTATCTCGGAAGCGTACACCGCCGTCAGTCCCAGGTCGCACATTTTCTCCGACGCCAGGCCCTGCTCCAGGATAAAGTTGCGTTCCTCCATATCGACCGGTCGCCGCATCAGGTCCGGATACTTCCGCTTGAAGCTCTTCACGCCAAGATACTCGGCGATCTGTTCCTGGATCATGAACGTATCCGCACCCCTGGTGCCCGCACTCGACGGTGGCCACTCGTACTCCGCCAGCAAATCAACCGTAAACTGTGCCCGGCTGTAGCGAAAAAGGCAGATTGTTTACATTATTAGTTAGATACAACAAAACATGTCCGACCCTGACGCCGTTGACCAACACTTACTGTGAATCGAGCACCTCCATCTTGCCCTTGTTCCGGCGAACACTGCTGCTATTACTGTTGCTGGCGGACGTGGCCACAGAGAGGGCTTCCTTCTGTGCATCCGTGCCGGACACCGTATCGGTCAAAGCAGCAGCACTGCTGTCGAGTACCGTCGCATTCGCTGCCGACTGATTGGTAGCATCTAGCGTAACGCTGGTGCTGCTCAGGTACGAACTCTGGGACTCGTCGTTCTGCTGCAGGCAACCATCACCACTGCTCATCAACCGCACCGGTGTGGTGAAGTTGAAGTCCCCGCTCATGCGGGTGTCCTCTTCAAACACCTCCGCCGGTGCCGGTGTGCCCGATGGTGTCGTGCCGGCGGACGGAGTCGCCTGTGCGCTGGACGGTGGAGTATTGGATTTAATAGCATTTTTCGGCGTTTTTAGCTCGCGTACTTGCAACTTTGGCCGTGTGGGATCCTGAAGTAAATAAATGAAAGAAAAAAAATGAATATCGAAACAAACACTAAAACGTAATAAAAACACTATTTCAGCGCAACACAGTAGAAGCCTCCCTATTAATGTAACAAACACATACACACCCCACTGGAGCACGTTACGCATATGTTGCGGAATCATTCGTTTCCCTGTGTTGGTAGACATTTTGCCTGCCGCTATCTCACTCTCGCCTGCTTCCGCACTTGTGCAAAACGTGCAACTAAGGAGGTGAACATAAGATTGTGTTCAAAATCCGATTGCACCCACCCTCTCCTGCTCCCGGTCACTACCGCAGCCCGATGCGGCGGTAGCAGTGCAACTCATGTAGCACACGATGACGAGGTAGGTGTGTGAGCAGCACAGATACGCACACTACGAGCAGAAAAGCGATACCGTGTCACACACCGCACATGTGTGTGGATGCGTACGGCGGAAATTTCTTTTTAATGGGAACTTATGTTGGCATTATCTTCTTCCGTGCAAAGTGCAGTGCACCCTGTCCGCACTTCCTCCGAAAAAAAAACAACATCTGACGCATCATATCGGGAGTGTTCTGGATGATCAACCATCGCGAGATACCTTTCGCGACATAACCACGACAGTAAAACAAAAAAAGTCGTCTCAGCTCTTCAGTCACCACCTGCTTTTTTGTATGCATGGGAGTGTGGAGGAGACTTTTCTTTGAGACCAGTTTCTACCGCGCATATTTCTTAATTTGGCAATGATTCATACGTATGGAGAAGATTTATTTCAAATAAAATATATGTCAACATATGACAAAAAAAAATTCTCTTTATATTACCACGACATTACTACATTCGTCGTCTTACAGTCATAACTGCACCACTACCATTATTGTCATAACAACACACATTTAGCGAGCTTTCACTAGACAGCGCTTGCTGCAAGCTGCCGCCGTGTTGCCTCCCGAGACTTGCAACTTTTATGATTTTGTTGCGCACGAATGGAAATTACTTGCTTCTCACACACAATCCCAGTGATGTAATTTGATCGATTCCGACTGGCCCCAACGTGTTGTTATAAGATTTTTCCCCTCCATACAGGGAAGCATAATACGCGCTTCTCAATAACCAATGACCTCAACGTGTCATCACGATCGATACGCAAGGTGACTGGCGATATCAATCATGTTTCAAGCGAGCAAACGCTTTATCTATCTTCCCTTTCAACGTGGTGAACGTTTTCTCCTTCTATGTATCGCGCTGTACAATCTTATTTGAATCTAAAATGAACGAATCGCATGTTAATGGTTTGGTGTGCACTTCTTGCAAATTTTCTCATGAACCATTACTAAGGGAAACAAACCTTCCCAGACAGATAGACAGAAAGACAAGGTAAACTCGGCGGAGAAGGACGGTACAATAATGCGCACAGTGTGTAGCTACCTTCTCTGGGTTATTGCACCCCGGCTAACAGCCAACACACACTCATACCATACAAAATGGTGAGCCCCACACCCACATCGGTTACCGGAGGGTTTTCCCACTTCACACAGTTTTCCGCCTCTCCGTTCGGTGTGCTTCTATTTCTGGAACCACTACGCTCAAACACAAACCTAACCTCTAATCGTCTTTCTAAACATGCGCCACTTGAAGAGGGAACTTCTCCAAAATAAAATTGAAAAAAAAAACATCTAATTTAGTACAAAACGTTCGATACAAACGAATGTTTCACCCTAGCCATCGCAAGTGGCCCCTGTGGCGAGATCGTCCAAATGCCGAAAATTTCCGAAACTGTCTATATTTTCATCTCCAAAGCCGAACATTTTCCGACGCGGACAAATGCGAGCGAACGGACAATAAACGCTCGGGATCCAGCGCGCTATTTCCCGATCCGTCTGTCGATGACAAACGAACGCTCTCTTTCTCCCCCCTCCCCACGGGGGGAGAACCAACAAACGATGACAGCCACGACCGGCATCGCGCCATGGGGTTGGTTCGTTTGGCTTTCGTGTACAGCTACCAGGCAATCAGGCGCACCGGCAGCAGGAAAACTATCTCCGGATCAAACGCTCGGCGTTTGTTGTGTCTCTACCGTAGCGCTTGTGACAGTGACAGGCTCGATAAACCACCATAACACGCTTTACTTTTATCATTTATGATGTTCATATTGGAGATAATGTTTGCAACTTACCAATCCACCCGCCATCGGTGTCATGAAGATCGCATTGTGGTCGGTTCTTTGTGCTACTGCTGCTCCTGCTGCTGTTATTGCCGGTGTACCAGAACTCGGACTCAACGGCTCCCCCCCGTCCAGCTCGAGTCCCTTTCGACTCCTTGCCGCTTTGGTACCACCTCGTACACCTCCTCTCCGTCTGCTTGCAGTTCCCGCGGTTCCGCTGCCTCTAGCACCACGGCCACGGCCTCTCGTCTTCGGCGTGATGTTCGTTGCGTTGGTTGTTTGCTGTAGCGACTCGAGCAACGGATTGGATGCAATTTGCTCTGCCGACTCTGTGAGACCCGCGAAGCAGCCCGGAATGATTCCCGTTGGCGACGGTGTGACACCGGCGGCCAATAACGCAGCCATAGCTGCTTTAGCCGCCCCTCTACCACTGCCCCTCGGTGTGCGGGGACCCCGCGAGCCGATGCCCCTCCGCCCGCCACGTGTGCGACCACCGCGCGGTGTTTGGACGTGATTAAAGAGCAGGTGAAAGTCTGCCGAGGACGGATCGACGTTATTGGGTGTGCCTGTGGGGTAAGAATAAAGGTGTAGAAGAAGATAAGCGGACACTACACTCAGGATCTGCTTGGATGGGAATGCACAAACACAAACACAACAGCTTGCTGGGATGCTTACCTATGAACAACGGATCCGCGTTTCCGTCCGCGCTAGCACCCGTCGGAAATGGTGTTCCTCCACCGAAGACATTACCTCCGTCCGCAAGGGTGATTTTTCCTCTGCCTCGACCTCTGCCACGACCCCTCGTTCTGGGATAATAAAATATGTAACGAACAAAAAAACATGAAGTAGGCCATGATAAAACCAATGCAATGTTATCATACATATGTCCTTTCCCTTTCGGTAATGTAAGTAAAATACATGCATTAGAGAAAGAAAACACCCTCCCCTGCACAACAATTATCACAGGAGGCACAGCACAGCATGGCACATGTGTATTGCATAACCTGGAGCCCATCGAGTCCACACCCCAGCATCCGTTCGCCCTTACGGTGCGGCGCGCTTGCCCACGGCTACAGGTGGGTTTTCCAATTGGATGATAGGGTGGTAAAAAAAATGAAACAAAAAAGCGAGCGATGGGGTAAACGCACGTCCCGAGACGTGGATGGTGGCGCCTCCGCTACACACAACACAACACACAAAAAAGAACGATTGAAACCACCATCACCACCATACCGGCGTCGCGCGCGCGCTTCCAACCTATCCCCAGAGCCAAGGACATCGCAACCGATGGGAGCACGCTCAAGCGTCTCGTCAGCTGATGCGTCGTCGGAAATGACCGGGCGCGCGCGTGCTTTCCCTCTCTCGCACACACACACACACACAAACACACACAAGGCCAGCACGCGGGCTCACACTCTCACACCCACTCTCCCGCTCAACGTGGGATCCTGTTTTCATCATCAACGCCGCATAGAAGCACATAGAGCGTGCGAGTGTGAGTGGTGGAGTGAAGCGTTTGCCGGCATCGTCGCCTGCTTTTCCTATGCCGCCGGGGTGTTTGGTGTGATCCTGCTGCCTACGCACACCATATCAAACTATCGATGCCCGCGCGCGCTTCTGTCATCTGCAACACACGGCGGGGGTTAGAACGAATTCGCGCGGGAACCGGCTTGTTTCAGTTATTATGCGGTAGTCGCGCGATAAGGACGACAGAATTGAGGCAAATACATTTGATCCGCATTGTAAACGGATTATAATATTTTGTCTAGATACGACAAAGCTATGTATCTATGGAAACTTTCAAGACATCATTGCCGACTCGATTGGGCAAGCTTTCTATTCAAAGTTATCATGTAAATAAAACCACCGAACACGGCCCGGCCGTACCTAATACAACAAAAATGATTAAAACCTAGTTTGTCAGTTTACACCACACCTATATATTACACCTATATATATATTACTACTATATACTAATTAGGATACTTTACGCCTGTAGACTGAAGCTAAGTCCAATTAAATATTTAGAGCATATTGCATTAATGCGAATTTCAGTTGTTTCCTACATTTCGCACCACCGGGTGAGATAGTTACACCGGTATTGGTAGATTATTTTTAAAAAAACACATCAAATTCAGGTAACAGTATCAAACCGTGACAGCATTACATGTTTACCTTCTAATTTTTTGTATCAAAACATAATGAGACCATCAAAAGATTGTATCGAGGATTGTATTGTAACATTCTATTATATTTCAATTCCATTTCATCCTCTACCTATTTGATTTATAATAATGGTCAGTTTTTTATTTTATTTTGCGTTATTTAAATTAAAACAATTTCCTAAAAGGATGTATTTTTACTGTTCGTACACAACACGATAATGCGAAATGACTGTCGCTTGTGTTCAGAAATCATTTTGAGGTCCTTTGAGTCAACTTTGCAATCGTGAATGAGGACCATTTTATCCTTTCTGTGCCGCTGCAGTCCGAAAATTGTTTGAACATTAGAGCGCCAAACGAAGGACCCACAGCTGCAGTGCCAAACGCCCATTAGTTGCCCCTCGCGAACGTTATACGAGAGCGAGAGAGAGAGAGAGTGCGCATATATGTGTGAGAAAAAAACGCGTCGATGCACACGAGAAGAGTTCAATCGCATGCATGTGATACAAAAAAAAACCCCAACGATGTCGACGACGAACGCGACGCAATGCTGCTGCTGTTGCTCACGAGACGACGGCATTACACCGGTCGGTCCCGTGCGAGGCGGCGGCGGAATGTTGTTACCATCGCCGCCGTCGCAGCCGCCGCTGCTGCCTAAACTCTGGCGAAGCGGCGCGCCGCAAGGTGAAAATTTGTTATGAAAGGAAGCATCAAAACGGAACCGAAAAAAAACATCACCCCCCGGGAGAGGAGATTCAAAATAGGCGGGCGCGCGCGCATCGCAGCAGCGGCAGCAGCAACAGCAGCATTCGGCTAGACGCACATTGCAGAGACGCTGCTGCTGCTGCTCGCCACCCGTGCCTCGTGGAAGAGAGCGTGAAGGCGACCGGGAGAAAAGATCGGTGTCGCTGCCGGCGGAGAGAGGTCAAGGAAGCATTGTGAATGTGTGCCCCTGTGTGTCTGTATTGCGGCAGGAGATGCTTGGTGTCGTGAGACTCTTTAACGGCGGTGATAGATGAAAACGACATTGTTATACCGGATTGGATTAGCCAGCAACGAAAGGCTACTGCTTGCGTACCACCATAAAGCCTTGAAGCCATTAAGCCACATAAAAATATGTAGTTATATTACCAAGTTCAAATTGCGGATAAGAATAAATTCCAATGAACCGATTGTTTAGTTTGTAACATAAACTACCAAGATTTTGTACGACAATATCTGGAAAGTTCATGGATTAATCCTCCAACTGTCTGGTTGTGTAAGGATTTTTATAATTCTCTCGACATCATCGTATACAAATCAAATATTCACTCGTCATCCTTCTATAAATTTGATTTACGTCTATCAAAGCCTACTACGATCGTCGCTTCACTTCGAACTATTTATGTCAAATACTGTTCCATTTAAGGGTAAAAAAATATTCTCTTGTTGTGTGGATCCCTTTCTAAAGATGTTCGAAACAATTCTCGTTGGTGTTTTCTCTGTTCATGTGTAGTAGACCTCTGAAAGACCTCTAGACAATAAATTATCCAGCATCATTCTAAGGACATGTATAGGAAACCGAGCTGAAAGGTTGTGAAGTTATTATGCAAAGCGTAAAACATCACTCCAAAGCACTTCATACCGTGCCGTAAACTCTCCTGAGCATCAAATTATTACACGTGGACTATGAAATCATCTTTTTGATGATGCCCCAAAACAACTGTGAGTACATTTATCCTTATAATCTCACCCCATCGCACCCATTTATGAGCACTTACCTTGGTGTGCGTGCTGGCGTACCCGGCAGTGGGACAATGCCTTCCATCAGTTGCTGCGACGCAAGCATTCCGGCACCAGCGGGCCGTAATAGCGAGGAGCTACCTTCCGAACCGCCCATCATCGCCATCGCCAGCAGTATGTTGTTGTTACCAGTGTCGCCGGTACCATCCAAACCCTCAACGCCGTGTCCACCAATATGTCCCTCGAGCGAGTTGCTACTACCACCACCGTTCGTATCGACCGTCAGCAGTTCAACGGCTTGCCGCTTCGGTCGGCCACGCGTTCGCTTCGACGGTGTCGCTCCACCATTCTCACCGTCCGTACGCGCCTCATCCACACCGGAATCGCGATCCTGGTGTTTGCTCGCGAGCACCTCCTTCAGCAGCTGACCGGCGGCACGGCGTGTGCTCATGCGCACCCCCGCCGTAGGTGTCCGGGCAGTAGGCGCCGCCGGTGACGGTGCCACGGCCGAACCGCTGACCGAGCTGGCCACACTTCCGATCGAACTATTGCTTGCCGTACCGTTCTTCTCCAGCTCACTGCCACCAATCGAAGTCGGAGGGACGACGCCAACGGCGTTACCGCTGTAGAAATTACTACCTCCCGGAACGGACATTTTTGAACCACCGCGCAACAGATTCTCCAGCGTTAGACCAACGCGTGCGGTGGATGGTGGTACCGTACTGATTTGGGAGGCATTGGCAGCCGCCGCCGGATCGTCTACGATCATACAGTCCGAGCTGGAGCCTTCCTCACGATCGTCTTGCTGCAGCAACCCGACCAACTGGGGCATTGTTACCACCGCATTGGCCTGCTGCTTGACGTTCCGACCCGTTCCACGGCGCGATTGTCGTGTGCCACCACCGCGCGGAGTGCCGCCCCGGGTTCGACGTGCTTTACCTTGCGCCGGTGGTAAAGCCGAATCGGTAAGGCTCGGAGGAAACGTCATGTGATGCTGAAAGTCGTGCAATCCATCACCGACCGCCAACGGATCGGCACTGGTCGCCAATTGTGCCCGTTTCGGGTCGTCCTCTTTCGGCGCTTCGTTCTCCGATTTGCTATCGTCATCTATCACAATCACGTCACTGGTCGTTGCGTTGTTGGTAGCTGCTACCGTTGCCTTGACAACACCGACCGCTGCCTGCTGCAGTTGCAGCCGATACTGATGGCGCGGCTGCGACTGGAGCATCGACTGCCGAAACAGTTCATTGTGGTGCTGGTGATGGTGCTGCTGTTGTTGCTGCTGCTGATCCAGCACACCCATCTGCATTTGTGTGAGATCAAGCTTACTTTTTTTCGCTTCCGGCGAGTCGGGATCAGCGTGATCGGCGGTACTGCCACCACCGACGGATGAAGGGGAAGCCGGATCGGATCCGGCCGATGAAGACGTCGCCGATGCGGAAACCGACGTTGACGACGCGTACGATACGGATGATGACGACGCGGACGAAGAAGACGACGAAGCTACTGCTAGCGAAGTGAGTGTGGCCGTCATCATACGATCGGTAGCCGGTCGCTTCAGCTCGTTGGCGAGAATGGAACCACCACCGGCGGGCGGTACGAACGCAACACCGTCCGAACCTTTGTTGATCTTCAGTATAATCCTTGGCGAATCGTTCACATCCGCCGTCCCACTGCTGGTGGTGTTGATCGTCAAACCAGCCGCACCTGACCCACCGATACCGCACGTAGGCGAATGGGTGGCGTTACTGTTCGTACGCGGACTCCCAACACTAACGCTATCATCCAACGGTTTCGGTATTGGTTTCAGCGTCACCTTTGGCGTGGACAGGATCTCCGTTTCCTGACCGCACGGATGGACCAGCGTTTTGATCGTCACCTTCGGTATAACGATCGCTTTGTTTGTTGGTTCCTCCTCGCTACCCGTTGGAGGTGGCGTCGAATTGACGACGTTCTCACCCGCTGCTCCAGCACTCTCGCCGGCAAAGTGCATAGTCCCACCTCCTGGTGTCGCCGCGTCCGGTGGCAGAATCGGTTTTATATTGAGCCTTGGAACACTCACCGCTGACAGTGTGCTGCTGTTATCGTTCGCAACCACCGCCGGTGGCACTTTGATCGTCATCTTCAGTGCATGCGTGTGTGGTGAGGTCGTCACCGCAACCGTGACAGCCGCGGACGAAATCGAAGACGACGAAACGGGCGATGATTCGAGGGAATTAATACTGGTCTCACTGGAGCTGCTGCTGTCTTCACCCGATTGCTTTGTCGGTGGCAGGATCGGCTTGATCGTGAGTTTCGGTACGGTTGGTGCCTCCATCACCATCAAACCCGCTCCGGTACCACCTCCAACGCCGTCCACCGCCGCGTTCGAACAGTTCGGGATCGGTTTGATCGTAAGCTTTGGAATCGAGCTGGAGCTAATGTTCGAATGCTGATCGCTCGGTGAGGCCGGCTGATGTTGTTGCTGCTGGTGCAGCAGCATGTGAGCCGCACCGCCCATCCCGGTTGCGTTCATCAACAAATGGGCCTGCTCGCCACCCGATCCCGACGCAGTGGGTATGGCTTTGGGAGAGAAACTATTGCTCGTGGACGACACCAGTGATGCGTCGCTCGTTTCGGCGATCGTTCCCAGCCCGGTTGTCTTGATTGTTAGCTTCGGGAGCTTCGGTGGCTCCGGGAGTGGTTTAATCGTAAGCTTCACCCCTTCCGAGCTTGTAAGGACGGGCCCGGGTTGCCCGCTGCCGGAGGGGCTACAGTTGTTTGCGCTGACCGACGATCCCGGCGATAAGGTAGATGCGGCGATCGATGCGACACCACCACCATCCTGCGGTAGGATTGTCTTGATGTGTAGCTTCGGTATGGGAGGACCACTGGCTTCCGCCCCGTCCGCTGTATCCTTCACGCGCAAACTGTTGTGATGGTGGTGCAGGTGTGGATGGTAGTTATCCATTTTTATCGTTATCTTAGGTACCAGTGGCGTTGGGGGTGAAGAACCGGTGCCACTGCTATCCCGGCTTCCTACTGCAACCGCATTCGAGCTTAAACCTTCCGTCTGTTGCACGGCGGACGCGAGGGCCGGCTGCTGCTGATGGTTTGGCGAGAAATGGTGCTGATGAGCTTGATGAGGCTGGTGGTGGTTGTGATGGTGGTGGTGGTGGTTTAGGTTATGATTATTAACACCACGTATCGTTAGTTTAGGCACAATGTGTGGTTCCATCGCTCCGTCCTTGATGTGTAGCTTAGGAATAATATGCATCTGCTGCTCTCCCACTCCGGCCAGCGGTGACAGTGCTCCTCCTCCTCCTCCTCCCGCCAAAGATTCACTGACCGTTGGTGATGGTTCGCTGGCCGGGTTAATGACCGGTTTAATGGTAAGCTTTGGAATGCTGCTATATACGGGCACGTTGCAGTTCGCGTTCGGCTCCGATGACGATGACGAAGCGGACGAACCTGGCACTACCGGCAAACCATCCACCAACGTTGGTGGTTTCGGTGGTTTAATGGTGATCTTCGGCGAGCCGGGCAAGTCGCGGATCGTGGGCGACAGTTGCTGCTGGAAGTGACCACCGTCCGCAGTCGCGGAGCTTGCGCCGGGCGTGAGCTTAATGATCGTTCGGTTCCCATCGCGGGCAAGGTTAATCTTCAGCGGTTCCACTTTGCGCTCGGTCGACACCACGACGGCGCAATCGCTGTCATCTTCCCCCGACTCAACTTCACCGAGCGGGGCGGCAGCCGGTGCGGCCCGATGATGAGATTCCTGTGGATCACGCATCACCAAACTTCTCGTGGTACCGCCACCGGGAGTGTTCGTACCTAGCTGCTGCTGCTGATGGTCGCCGTCCCTACGGCCCTCCAGGATCGTCGTTGGTGGTTGGTCGTTTTCTGCGACTTCGCCGTTACCATGCGCTAAAGGGGGGTGCGGTGCCGGTGAGGGTTGCACATAGTTTTCGCGCTGATGATCTGCAGGATGACGATATTCCTCGTGCGACCAGACCGATGGGTTTGAACCGATTTCCGGTTGGCAGTTTGTACCGACGATCACGTGCTGGTGCTGTTGAAAAGAACCATCCATTACAATATGGTTAGCATTATCCTGAAGGGTTGTCCCGCCGGGTAATCGTACTACCGTGTGCCAATCTGTGCCAACACCATTCGTTACTTCCGTCGTATTGTGCCCCAGCTGGTGATGATGGTTCGTTTGCGAAAACACTGCTTCTGCTGCCGTTGCTCCTTCCTCCTGAATAATCACTGCTACTTGTTGCTTCTGTCCGGCCAACGATTCTGTTTCGTGCTGAATACTTCTCGCATTAGTTACTGGCGGATCGACTTCGCTATTGTTCATCTTCCTTTATTAGAACGAGCGGAAAATGCTTTCCAGTAAGGTTCGGCTCCGTGGGATGCTAATGGCCTTCCAAATTATAATATCCGGAGCTGGAACTGCCGTAATTGCTTATCGGGAAACTCATCCATCGCATGTCGGTGTGGTGGGAAAACGATAAAATAAACCACACATTCAATCGCGGAACACCGGTAGGAAAGCAATATTTCCACGCGACATCCAGCATTTGACCGACATCGTCCGATAATTTCGCACAAACGCACAACACACAAAGACTACTTCCGTTAGGCACTTTTCGCGTATTATCAGATAGCAAGAACCTTCGTTACTCTTTTCCGGCAACAGAAACTAGCGCGTCACACGCTTTCACCAGAAGAAGTTTTCCTTCGTCTTATTTCACATTTCGTATCGCACTGCTACGAGTGGTACGGTATTCACTGCACCCGGCGGCTTTGTGGAAGGGTCACTCGTTTTTTTGTTTCTTATTATGTCGACAATATTGCACCTAGAAGGTTTCCACATCCGGCGGAAAGATTTAACCGCACTTAGTTTAGCATCATCCGGCACAGCCGCTTCACACCACTAGCCTGTATTTGTGTATGTGTGTGAATACATGAAGAGGCCTGTCACTGTGAATGGGAAAAGAAAACGAAATCATTACACTTTCATGTGTGGCGCGCCCCCATCCTCCCCCTCCCAAACGCGTTTCACATCATTATGCACTCTGTCGCAAGTCGGCCAACGCCGCCACAAAGCCGTTGCGATATGCTTGCATAAAACGAAATACCAATAGAATAGAGAAAAGAAAGCAAACAAAAAAAACACACTCTGTTCCACCTGAACCAGCAGCAGCAGCACAACGCGCTACGAACACATACACACAAACGAACGAACCCGTGCACAATTGATCAGCAAATAACGCACTCTAATAATATTGATTAGTGTCTTTCTCTGTCACTTGTTCCCGATTTTTTTACTTGCATGCAGCGAGCATTTCGCAGCAATCCTCCCTGACAAGGAGTCGTTGAGCATGAATCGACGAGGACCCGCGCGACCCCACAGCTGCTGCTATGCTTGTTGGCTGGGGTAAGCTGCTGCTGCTGCTGCTGCTTGCTTGCGTATGTCGACGACCATTTTCTTTCTGCAGTTCAACCCTCTACACACCAACAAATCCCAACTAACACTCTGTCAGCGCGTAGCAATATGCGGGTAGCACCATGGTTGAATACTTCATTTCTTCACGCGTTTGTCAAAGCGCAACCATACGTACACACGCACGCACACACACATGCTGCTTCTATCGGACTTTTTTGGTGGAACGGAAAACCAACTCTTTTTCCACGGATTTCCTTCGGCGAACAGGAATAATACAAAGAAGAACACCACGACGACACTCTGGGTGGCGTTCAAACGATCTACACCGACAAATAATTATTCGACACAGCATACCGGATGCTTCGATACATGCCTGACTTTGATCATACTTCTCACGCGTTTTTTCTTGTAATTTTCACAACCGCACCGAAACTGGCATGTTTCCGCGGGATGATTTAATGGAAGTTTTCGAAATTAATACGGTGTGTCTCCAGCAAACACAAAGGAGACCCGAACAACAGAAAGAAAACGACATGCAAGCGCACGAAAAGAAGGTCGTGGGGGATGAATGAATTTCCAAGAGATGCCCTCGATAACTTGCGAAGATACATATACAGGCACACATTCACCACACTGAAGCGCGTTGCTTCGCACGCACACACCGACCCAAGCACTTCTCGGTCGATCTGTCTGCTGCCAGCATACAGCCTGAGCTTTTGAACAAGGAACAATGACTTACGGTGATGATTACACAGAACGTTGGCCACTTTAACATGCCCAGTAAACAAGATATTTCTTTTGTTTCGCGTTACGGACAATCACTACGGCAAAACGCGTCATAAAGCTCTTGCACACTTGGATTGTTTGCGCGCTTAGTTCCAGAAAATCGCCACCATTTTTACCTCCACTGCCAAACAAACACTTTGACAACTGCTGGTGACGTTGACGTTTGTTCGATCCCTCTGGAAACGGCCGAAGTGCTGCGTAATATTTGAATAACGAGTTTTTTATTGAGTTTCTAGAAATAATATAAATTGTAGAACTTTAGAATTTCATTAGCCCAAAATTTTTAAAAATCTAAAAAGCAAAAAAATACTAGTTTATTCACAAAAATATTGGATTGAGTGATGGAGCTTGAAGCCGTTGAGGGTTGTGAGCCATTTGACGTTTTCATAAAAAAAACATACACTAAAAACACGAGCACGGTACAATCTTTGTCCGCCGGTTGTCGAATCCTATTTATATTTAACCAAATTAAACCACATTTTTTTCAATTAACTAACTAGAGTTTATAAGATGACCACACTCAGGCCATTCACCTGCAACGATATGTTCCGGTTCAATAAAGTGTACGTGAAAGATGACAGAGAAAACACATATTTTCGGTATCCTTACTTCAAACGTTTCTTCTCGAACCTTGCAGGAATCTTGACCCGTTGACCGAAACGTACTGTCTTTCGTTTTACATGCAGTACCTTGCCCACTGGCCGGAATACTTCCAGGTGGCAGAATCCCCGACCGGAGAAATCATGGGCTACAGTAAACTATCCAACCCATCGATCGTTCCCAAGCAGTGCCGTAATCGATTTGTCTTTTCTTGCAGTTATGGGAAAAGCAGAAGGACAAGGCGAAAGCTGGCACGGGCACGTAACGGCCCTGACCGTGTCACCCGACTACCGTCGACTTGGTCTAGCGGCCACGCTAATGAGCTTCTTGGAGGACGTGAGCGAAAAGTAAGTTGGCATGTAAAGTTTAATTTCAACCAGAACGCGCTCCTTTCATCACTATACTATTGTTTTAATCGTAGAAAGCGTTGTTACTTCGTGGATTTGTTCGTCCGTGTGAGCAACAAGGTAGCGATCGATATGTACACGAAACTGGGCTACATCGTGTATCGTAGGGTGCTCGAGTATTATGTTGGCGATCCGGACGAGGATGCGTACGACATGCGGAAGGCTTGCTCGAGGGATGTCCATCGTAAATCGGTCATACCATTGGAACATCCCGTGCGGCCTGAGGAGGTGGATTGATAAAGCTGCGACAGGGAGTGAAGCTCGAGGGTAGGAGTAACATTAATAAATACATAATTGGCTTTTGTTTAATACACTGCATCGGAATGCATAAGTTTACGTAAAAAGAGTGCGGTTTTATTCATTGTTGTATGATCTTACTGATCTGTGTTATTTGAACGAGTTTCTTCCTCTCCCTCTGCTTCATCTTCTTCACTAACGTTCGTTCGATCCTGTGGAGGTGGTTCATCTCCAGCATTCGCACTACCAATCGCCGGTATGCTTGGATCGCTTACTGCAACAATCGCCGGAGGATCTGTATCCTGCTTGCGTTTCCAGTTTTTGGCCGCCGCGAGCAGCTTCAGATTCGGCCGTGCCATCTCATCCTCGGGGAAGATAAAATCGAACACCTCTTCCCATCCCTCCTCCACGCCCGCTTCCGATACGATCTTCTGACGCTTCTTCACCTTGCGCGGCATTCGCTCCAGAACCTTCTTCAGGCTGGCCTCGTTGCCGTGATCGCGCTCAAAATCACGCCACGCCTCCAGAACTAGCACCCGTGCCTCTTTCTCGGCCAAACCCTTCAGACATTCGTTCGCACGCTCATAGATACGCCTGGCCAGTGGTACGTTCAGCCCTTCTTCGTCGTTCTCGGCACTGATCTCAAACTTTGCGTACGATATCCACACCTTCACGTGTACTGTGCGCTCGAGCAACCGCTCGTATAGTTGACGCGCGAGCTGGAACTCACCCTGCTGTACCTCGAAATCGATGTAGCTTTTCCACAGCAGCTCCGGCATGTCGAGACGGGGCTGCTGAATCGCCAGCTCGTAGATAGCACGGGCACGATCCGTATCGCCCAGCAGTGATTCCAGCTCGGCAAACTTCATCCAGGTGGTGCAGTTTTCCGGTCCAAACTCGAGAAACTTTTCGTACAGAATGCGACAGCGATCGAACTCACGCAGCTGGATCTCGAGATCAATGTACCCGCGAAAGAGCTTATCGCGCGGGCAGCGTCCAATCGCCATACCGAGCGTTTTGCGCGCCGTTTGAAGGTTTTTGCACCGAATCTCGAACTGAGCGTACAGCAGCCAGATTTTGCTGAACGTGAACAGCTTGTGCGGGATCAGCTCCAGACAGGTTCGATAAATTTGGCGCGTCCGTTCGAGGTCCTCCGTCTCTAGCTCCTCGTACAGGGCGTAGTTGATCCAGAGGTAAATGTAGCGACGCCACAGATTCTTATCGTTCGCCGGCGGTACATTCGCAATCGCACGCTCGTACGTTTCGCGTATCAGCTCCGGATCGTTTTCGTTCTCCACCAGCCGCAGATAGTCGAACCATGCGTCGTAGTTGGTCGGATTTTCGTTCACTTCCTGTTCGTACTGGAACTTACGCTTCGACACAATCACGTCCTCGATGCCGGACCGATCACCGTACTTTTTCTCGTGGATCGTGTACGCTTTGTACAGGTCCGTCGTGCGATCTTTTGGCAGATGATCGAGTGCGTACTTGTAGATGACCCGCACCCGATCGTGCTCCTTTTGACCCTCTTCGAACCGGGCGAACGCAATGAAAAGACGCTCGTCGGCATGATCGTCACCGAAGAACTCGATCGCTCGCTCGTACACGGTGCGCGATCCGTTTATGAAACCGTGCGCCTCCTCAAATCGGGCATACTTGATCCAATTCTTCACTTCCGGATGTACCATCACGAAGCGCTCATAGATCGATCGGGCTCGGTCAATCTCTTTGTAGCGCAGTTCGAAGTTTATGTACGTCTGCCATGCCTGCTCCTCCGGTTGCCATTCCATCCAGCGCTCGAACACCTGCCTAGCACCGGCAACGTTCTCCAGCATCTCCTCCATGTAGGTGTACTTGTACCAGAACTGGTTCACCCGCGGCATTATCGTTACGGCACGGTCCCAGAGGTTGCGCGCGTGGTTCACCTGCCGATGCTTCATCTCCATTTCGGCATACTTCAACCATATGGTGATGTTCCGATGCTCATTGTCGATCGCACGCTCCCAGATGGATCGGGCGCGTTGGATCTCCTTCTGCGATTCCTCCCACTGCGCATATTTGATCCAGTTGCTGACGACCATCCGATTTTTGCGCAGATTGTCCTCAAACGTTTTGCGCTTCCGCTGCTGGTAGTCGGCCAGTTCGGCGGCATCGGAAATCTTTTGCTTCGGTGGTGGTGGTAGAATTTCCAAATCGCGCTCCTTAGCCTCACGCAGCAGCTGTTCGGCGGTAATCTGAACCTCGGCCGGTGCTTTGTTTTTCACCTGCAAATGCATACGTTTGAAGTGTACTGGATTGATGCGACAAACAAACCAATTATAGAAACGCTTACCTTTGCCACTTTCGGCATTTTTTGTGGTTTCTCCATGTTTTTTCTAATAAATTTTTCACGATTTAGTTAAATGATTCCAGTTTTTGGTAGATTATTCGCAATTGTTGTTGCGCTTGGTATCAAAACAAACTGATCTGTCAGTATTTCCCTTTTCATGAGCAGGTCCGACCATCATATTGCATTCTAATTTTCGGCTGTCACATGAAGTTCCGTAAACGCACCCCAATTGTCAAATAGCTTTCGAGTAGTTCAGACCGATAAGATTCGAGCAGTTTGTTTTTAACTTTGGCGTTTCGCGTACAGGTTTATAGGCGTTTTAATTCAAATTTGGAGTATTTTATTCATGATTTTAGAGTCGAATAGAAAATAACGCATTTGTTCGTAAATTAAGAAATAACTCAGGCAGGCGTAAAACTAGTTTGCAGCAAACAAACTCATGTCAACTGTGGCAATTTTAAAGCGTATATTATCTAATACATTCTAATTAAGATTTGTTTGATTTAATTTATTCATATTATATTCATCTTATAATGCGGAT